>JAQFZH010000129.1:0-49542 GCA_034695485.1 Entomobrya nivalis | reverse complement strand
GCACCCCAAGCCATAATCTGATAATGAATTCAGAGCTCTGCTCTTATCTCTTATTTTCTATCCTACCCATGTTAAACTCAAATTCGCTAGGATAGGTGATAAGAGATAAGAGCAGAGCTCTGAATTCATTATCAGATTATGGCTTGGGGTGTGCTCCACGCATGGTGCTCACAATTGTCTTTCAAGCTTACAACTTGAAGTCTCCGAAGTTGACAAGTCTAGACAAGAAAAAGATTCATGCCCAGAATAGTTTGCCTTTATGAACAAGAACAATGAGTGGTGAAATAAAGCTTTCCATTTTTTAGTCTAGTACATGTACTTGATTCAACCTCGCAAACATAATTCCATAGGTAGATGCCGACAAAAGTATTCATAAAAATTGGCTTGCAGGTGTCTTTAATCTCTCACATTTCTCGCAAATGATGGCTAGTCTAGACAAGAAGAAGGTACTGTGTGGCGACATCCTGTGTTACACGTGTTAAAGCAATGATATCGATATTGATATAAATATCCAAAGGTCCAGCATAGGCATGATACCTACATAGGCACAGTACCTATATTTCGTTAGGTATCATTGAGGTATTTTTTCATCATTTCATTTCGTAGATAGGCTGTGAGCTTCGCAGGTGTCTGGATTGTAAACAAAGGTTTTACACGGGTTTGGTAATTTTCAATAGATATGCATTCCAAAGGATTACGCTGTATGCCATTCTATGCATTTTATCTTTGAAGAGGTACGTTCCCGATTTGTAAAATACCAGATATATAAAGCACTTTCAAATTTGTCTAAGCTATCACAACCATTCTTCCATTCCTCTAAACACACCAGAAGCTCATTCCGCCCACGTCTTCAAACATACTACAAAATGGAAAGCAAAGTTTTTGCAGTGTAAGATGGAAAATAATTGTAAATAATTTGACAATGGTGATAGTATTTATTACGATTTTAACACATAATTTATATTGTTTTTATAGGCTCCTTTTCGTAATCTTGGTTTGTGTAAGCCATCCAGCCCAATCCCTTCCAGTAACAACCAGTCAGCTGGACATGGACCCACGTGCTCTATCAGGAGGAATCCGACAGCCCAGAACATTGATTTCATTAATGTTGGCCCTTGGACTACTCCATCCGGAAGGACCAGGTAATATCCAACACTTACAACAAGCTTTGGATAAATCTGAGGAAGATCATGATACAGCCTGAGCCTGAAGACTCGACAACTGGACATTCTTATCATGGAATTATCTATATATTTTATTCATCTATCTAAGATTATCAAGTAATTGTCTCTATGCAGTGTCATTTGAAGGAATATGATTCGTAATCTCAACAAGTTTTTATAATAAAAATTCAGCATTTTTAATGTCGACAAACTACTAGCGTTAACTAATTTTACACAATCTATCGTACTACATTACATCAATCAAACGAGAGCAATCAAAAATACATATGCATGCAAATAAACAATGAATTTTATCTCATGGACGTTCAATTATCTATCTCATGTCTTTAATATAAGTAAAGCCGAAAAATCTGCAATTTGCAACTTCGGAGTTGCCTATAAAGTAAATCAAAAACTGCTTGTTGTGTTATCTTGACTGGGAAACTTTTTGAAATCTTGTAACCCAATAAGCCCTATATGTTGGTAAAATTGATATAAACTATGGAATATAGGCTAGACTTTTATCTGGATTTCCCGAAATGTTATGGAAGGAGTTTATGAAAAGTGAATCAGTCATGATCGTGTAGAATATGTTTTTATTTTACAGTTGAATATTTATTGCTTTCAAAATTATTACTTTCTAACATTTATGTGAAAATTGTGCTCATGCCTGCCTAATTAAGGTCCAGCTGCTTGAACAAATATGCAAGTGTCTCCTTTATCTCTGATCGTAAGTTCTTGTTGACCTTGCAATCGTGGACGAAAGACGCCAACAGCTCATCATCCGCCAAGAGCACAAATGACGCGAACGCAGCACCCTGCTTCTGGAAATGACATTTGCCCAATGGAGTGAGTTGAATCAGAGATCCGACTCCGGAAACAAAACATTGATTTTGCTCTAAAACAATGCAGTCATGGTTGACGTTATTATCGATGAGGAAATCACGAGCAACAAATATTTTCTGCAATAAAGAAATGATGTTTTAAAATAGAAATAATTATTTGCTATTTTGCTAAATACATTTTTTAAAGACTTACCCCATCCCCACAAAAAAGATCACACTCGTTATCTGGTAGCCAGTTTTTTCCTTTCTTGAAAGCTCCTTTGTTTCGCAATGCAGTCATCAGGGCTGGCAGATTTTCGAATGTGATTTGAAGCACTATAAGCGCTGCGGTCCCGACATTTACGATAACATCACTTCCGGGGGTTGTGGAACGTCGCAAAGGTTGTGGTCCACCTGTAAAATATCATTTGATAAACCATTATTTAAATATTGCGTAACGCAAAGGTATGAGGAATTGAAATTTAATTTTTACCACTGATTCCGTAATAGTGTTTTGTAGTGCCAGTGTCACTTGTAGTCAATGGAACACTTTCCAAGTCACTAAGTATTGACTTTACACCAAACTTTTTATGTTGGAAGTCATACCAAGAATCTGTTAGTTTTCCTTCCTTTGGAATCCTTCCAATTTGCCGTTCAATTACGGAATAGCCCTCAAGAGACTCAACTCTAAAAAATAAGAATTTTAATAAACAATATTTCTTTTGTTTCAAAAGTGTACCGTTACATAACATTTTGAGACTCACATTTTATATGTTGATTGCCTCTCCTGACTGTGCTTTGAAGGACTTTTGGTTTTTTTGGACACGCTCCCTTTCTTAATAATTGCAACTCCAGGAATGCATGCAACCGCGTCTATAATCCTATGATGAAATTCCTTCGACTTGTACATTGACTCGATAAAAGATGGAATATTCCCTTGCTTTGCCACAGACTTCAAGGACTTCACAACTACAGAGGTTGAAACTTGCAGTTGAGATTCAGTCATGGTCTCATTTATTTGTTGAACAAGAGAATCGTTCGCATTCATATCAAAACGGAGAATCTATAAATAAATATTGAATAATTGAGCACTTGTTAATTACGATTAAAATTTGAATAAGCTCAACAAGTGTAAATTGTGACATGTTACCTTTCCCTGTATGATTTCCGGTGTAGTACCAGTGTTAGGTGGAGGAGGCTGTATGTTGTCTTGTGGAGCATCGGCGATCCCTAGATATTGTTTATTAACTTGACCTGTATTCCTATCAACTGGTCCTTCGATTGTAATGGAAGTAATACATGGGTATGGAATCTCAGTTTTCAAAGCCAAAAAATCATAGTGGGTATAGCTGAATAGTGCAACAAATGGGTGTGTTGGTACGATGAACTCCCTGTCATATGCGTACCAGTTTGGAAGTCGATTAACTTGATCTTCCTTGTCATGGAATGCGCTTAAAATGCACACATGTTCCTTCAGCAAATATGAAAAGGCCAGAATCGAAGCTGCTCCAGGATACTCTGCTGTATCACTGGCCTCTGTGTTGCAGAGTTTTTGTAAGATTTCATTAGCATTTTCTGTCTCAAGCATTGTGTGATCTTCCATACCTTGAAGACGGTACGTCTCATAATTTTTCAGGATGACAACAATGCAAAGAATTCGAATAAGTAAATGGAACTCTTCGCTTCCAAAGCAATACACAGACATACATGAGAACATGCAACTTCCATTTGGTGTACATCGTATCACAGAAAAGTGATCTTTGTCTACCAAAGATGTTTTGGCCTTTGCCTTTGTAAAACTACTGGAACGAAACGAGGAAGCCTTGGAAAGGCTTTTGATTAGCCTTTTGAAATTGTTATCAATTGTTAGCATAAGTATGTCGTCTGGTAGCAAAGACAAAATTTCTTGAACGTCGTTTGAGTTCAGAAAGAAAAGTTTCGATGGAACATTTGCTTCCCGAAGTTTTTGCTCAAAACGAACAATAATGAGCATTATTATTCCCAAGCATCTGGTTTTATCTGCGTACTTTTCTGTTATAGCCTCAAATAACGCAGATGCACTCTTATTCTCCACAGTTGCTTGAGAGTCAACTTCCGGTTCATCTTCAGGTATGTTATCTGGCTCAGTGTCCGACACCTCTCCACTACTTTCAAAGCATTGGTAAAATACCGCTCGTACTCCCCCAAACACGGAGTACAGCTTTTTGTCCACAAGACGTAGAGGCCAAAACACTTGTTCCCTCTCTGTGCCTTCCTCCTCGTAGAAGAAGAACGTATTCTCTGGTTCAATGGGCCTGGCAGCGACTTGGAAATATGACATTCTTGGATGTCGACCTTTTTCGCCAGTTTTATAAATAACGATATCCCTTTGGAGCATTATGGCTGTTGCTTTGATGAGATCCACGGTTCCAACCCCAGAGTTCAGCGACTCTGTCAAATTATCGACATTGACTCCAATTCTTTTCAACTTTGCGGAGTTATTATGTGCGTAGTACGCAAGGAGTCGGGTCATGTCGATACTCTGTTCATGGTCATATACATATGACGAAGCAAATTGTCCATTTGTCGCGGACAGGAAGGTTTGATTGTGGCAGTTGACCGGCCAGCAAGGTAAAAGGCCTTCTATGGCATAATCTTCTTCCATCCTCAAAAGAGCTTCCCCAACGACTTGATATTTGTCTTCATTGGCGTTGAAGAGTTTGATGACATGTTGGCGGCATCTAACTATGATGTCCTGATGATTCTCTTGGCCTTGCACCCGGTCATTGTCCAATCCATAGGAAATAAATGAAGGGATTTCAGCCCTTCCAGGTGGTTTGTCCACACTGAAAATCAAAGGTAATTAATAATAGTAATAATTAATAGGTAACTAAATAAGTATCTCAGACTAATAGTTTATTTGATGAGAACAGTTACATTTACCTTTTAGTTTTAGTGTCTTTCAACATTGTTTTTGGTCCAAGAGACATTTTGGCACGGCGAAAAGGCAGCTACGTGACCTGGTTCCAAACTTTGTAATAAAAAGGATAAATTGATTAATTACAGTTCAATTTTTTATATAAAAAAATCTGAGGGAAGAATTCTTACCTTAGGAGAAAAGGTTATGATATAGACAATATTCCAGTTTACCCCAAAATAGAAAATACTCCAAATAAAAATCAATCCCAAAGTAAATCTAATTGCCCCAAAAAAGTTAGTTTAATTGACTGTTTTAATTAATTTTGGTTTTCTCAACTTGTTACTTCATCTTCAAAAGAAGTAATGACAGGGAAATAATTTCGTTTAGGAGCTTTTATAAAATTCATGGACAAAGGACTTCAATGATAAGCTATTTTTGGGATGTAGACAACAAAAACCAGTTTTGTAGATCGAGCTCGAGAACTTGATATGCAGAGATAAGCAGCATTGATACTTTGAGATAGATAAGGAAAGTTCATTAGGGATCGTGCTACTTTTTATGTCACATTTAAGGCGATGTGATGTGATGAATAGCGTAATTCAAGATGGCATTTTCAAGATAAATCTATTTCGGGACAAGATATGGTTCTGGAAGGGTCCCACAAAATAAATTATTGTAATTGTCCATCTTTGGTCACAATGGACAAAGGCTTTTTACACTTCTTTGAAATAACTGTTCTCTGGAAAAACTGGATTTGTTATCATTTTAAGGGCACTGAACTTGATGTAAAAGTGTCCATTTATGTATCCTATAAAAGCTCAAATGCAGTAGCATTAATTAGTCATCCAGATGATACGTACGGAAAAGCAAGTCTAAACTCTAAAACTAAAGTGCAAAATTTTGAAGGAAGGATGAAACTGCTATTTTTTATATTCGCATATTTCACCTGGTAAGATATAAACTTAACTACTTGAGACTACACAATGCATAAGTTACCAAATAATAACATTATTATAATTTTACTGATTTCAGTGCGCAAGCCACAACATTTTCCATGGTAGATTCCCATGTACTCGAGGAGATTGAACATGGGACTATATTTAACTATAAGAAAAAGTTGTTACATGTTGTTCAACTTTTTCAACCACAAATGGAAGAAACTAGCCACGATTGCATGCTATCACGAGAGATCTGTTCAGATTTGCAACTTTTAAATGGTATCAGCAAGGACGTAAACTTGCTGAAGGAGCAAACGATGAACGCCTACATCAACGCTGATATTTCCGGAGAAAATAAAACGTCTAACGCTGCGGAAGCTGCTGCCAAACGAAAGTACGTTGTTGGGTGCAAAAGTTTAAAAAACTGCACGGAAGTAGCGGGAAAAGGTAGGGTCTAACATGTTCTTTTGTAACATCTTTTTGCCTCATCTTTACTGTCAAGTTAATCAATGTTTAAATTACAGGACACAAAGCCAAACGTTCGACCTTGACTAAATTAGCTGAAAGTTTTGCGACTGGATTTTCCTACGGAAGTGGTGTCCAGACAGTGAATAAATTGTTTGGTTTCTTTAAGAAGAAGCCAATCCAATCACAAAATATTGTTTCTCATGAAGAAATCCGGATAATGATCGAATCTTCCATTATCAACAATGAAAAGTTGGCTTTACTGAGACATACTGACTCGTTATGGAAAAATATCGAGTCTGCAATATATTCCAAACGCACTGCTGCAAATGACAGCAAAATGGTTATGGAATCAGTTTACACGACTCTTGCGAAAGCTGAAGAATTGGCTTCAGAAAATACTATAATGAGCCTTGACTTGGAAGGTCTTTATCTGGGAATATCAGGGTTTCTTCCACGACATTGGGCTTCCACTGGACAGCTTGGCTCCAATTTATTAGAAATGGAAAAAAAACTTCCCACAGGATTCAAACTATTATATCCCAGAAACGACTTGAATTTTTATTACACAACCCCGCTTGTAGAACACATTAGCGTAGTAAATGGATTTGCAATACTTGAAATAAGTATACCAATTATTGCGGAGAAATCATCATATAAACTTCAAAAACTTATTCCGATTCCAGCGTCATATGGAACATTTAATATTTGCAAACTGGATATTGTGGAAGAAATTGTTATGGTCAATGAACAAACTGGGGTTATTTTTGAGGCCGATCTCCGCTTTATTCGCGAATGCATTCAAAATTCTGTCTGTGAACTAGGAAAGGTAGGCTTAGTATTACTTATTATACTATATTCTTGTATTATTTTTGACATGAATTATTAATTGTGTGCTTTTAATCTATAGTTTAACTACAAGCTACATAGCAGCTACAAATGCCTTAACGGTGATGGGGAATGTAGGACAACTTGCGAGACCACAGACGGATTCAAATTGGTTATCTTTAGAGACGATGTGGCAATTGGTGTGGCAGGAAGTCACACAGCGAAGATTACTTCAAGTAATGGGAAAACACAAAGGCATCCTATGACCTCTGATATTGGCATTACAGTGTATTCTCTGGAATGTGGTTCAACACTATCTATCAACGGAATTACACTTTTGGCAGCTTCAATGACGTGTTCTTCAGACAGAAACTTCAAAATTGCTTACAAGATACCCAGGTTCATGATTTTAAATAAGCGTGAGGGGAATAGCACTGTTTACTACATCTCAGATCCCAGCCGTGAAATGGAGTTGTCTTTCTTTGGTGCTATGTTTGCCATATTGATGTTCGTAGAAGAATTTTTTGACATCTTATCATATATAAGACTCGGACTACCCATATTTTTTAACTTTGCGGGCTACGCCGCCATCCAATTTTTTCATTTACGAATTCAATGATATAATATACAACAATAAAAATATATATATAAACAATTGAAGTTTTCGTAAACGAGCACGAATCATAATTTATCATTAATCTATAAGCTATTATTAAAGTGCCTTGTTCTTTCATAAAGAGTCATTGACCGTACGTAATCAGCAAATGGATGCACTATGATCTCTTTGTAATGCACTACGATAAAAAATCTATTCAGGAAACTTTCTCATATCCTTATCTTCATAGGCACATATATAAAAAGACTCGCTTCAGTGAACCCATAATTCATTCTGTTCCAGGCTTCTTCAACGAATATACACACAATTTGATATTACAATCTTTTGAGTCTGTTAACTAAGGTCGTAGGAAACCAATAGAAATAAAGCACCGATCTCAAAAAGTAATAATATTAAATTTTATTAACAATATTTTTTAAATTTTAATTAACATAATTGTTTATTGTCTATTTCTAGTGATTCCATTTTTTAACGACAGATGTGGATGTCGGTTCAGAGCAGCAGTTATATTACTGTGCATCATTATCCTCACCCCGTTCGTGATGCACTGGTCCTACCGAAAAGTAATCAGCCTCTTAAAAAAGCTGGGGGTTTCCATCTGTGGAAAAGGATTACAACATGTTCAAGAGAAAGCCGCGGATGGTTTGATTTCCGTTGCTACCGCCATTGCAAAAGAAGACGACACAGGTGACAGGGAAGAACATAATGTTGATCAACACAATATCACCGAAGACGATTGAATTTGTTAATTTTATCAAATAAAAGACTAATAAAAAAAATATTAATCAACAAAAAATTGCATCATTATCACTTGATCATAAATAAAATTGGGTTAACTGATAGCATATAAGCATCATCTTCTCTTGTCATGCAATGAAAATTGCAATGCATTTCGTATGCATGTCATGCAAAAAAAATACGGTTCTCATAAATTTTTTTTCAAACTCTAGCAAAAATAAAGATAAAATGATATACGCTACGCTAAAGAATTACGCTAATTACTATTCACTTGTTGCAAGTAGTTAAATATAAATAGCATTTTTCCTAAATGTAGTCACAGTCAATGTCAAGTTTTGTAGTAATGCAACATTACTTTAATTATAGTTAAAAACAGGATAATGAGCGTATTTTAATTAACTATTCAACCCCAATTAAGTAAGGTAGGTAGAATCATCATAATCTTAACTAAAGTTTATTTTGCTGAAATTTGGCAAAATGTGTACTGTTTATGTTGTCTTTTTCATGTACATGAGCAATGCATAGCATTTTTGGGTGGCAGGACATGATGATGATGACAGTGATATGGATCATACGTTGTCGGGATAAGTCAAGTGTCAGAATGGGCTAGGGCATCATGAGAAATTGCTATAAGAGGCTATATATGTAGCATTTTATTCAATACAGTTATGATGTTATGTAATATGTAAAAGATGAGCATGATGCTACCTTGGGGCATGCACTTTTGAACGGCGCAAAAGTGTAATTTTGCATCGGAGTCATTAGCATCGCTATAAAAAATGCAGTTAAAAAATCATATATCAATCACAGTAGACTTGTACCATAAATATGATAAAATGAGGTATTCTTGTTCGCGTGAGCGTAATAGTTTTAATGATAATTTTATTTTCTTATTATTTGCAATTTTAAGTTATAATTTTTTAAGTTTATGGCGTGACAGACAAATAACAGAGTTCATTGTGCGGATCCTTTCTTGAGCAGAGGGCGTGGAAGTTCAGCGTGTTTTCTGAAAAATTGAAAAAAAAATTAAATTGTCATCAAGTTCAATAATGTGAAAGTTTAAACGCTTACGTCTTCCAATGGGAAATGAGGTAGAACCGAAATGGGAATAAGTCATCACAATATGGACATTGATATTGCTCTTGGTGAGCCGCCATGTAATGGCGATTCTGATCCAATATATTTGCCGCATTATACTTGCATTTAGGACATGGCCAGGAATGCCCGATACGCGGCGTAAGATCATATTGGGAATCAGTTGAACTCTCAATGATCTCTTGGAAGTCGTCTTCGGGATCCGTAACGGTAGAAGGTCCGGCGAGCTCTGTATCAAAATTCAGGTCAGCATCAGAGTAGTGGGACTCCAAAGATGAGGAGATAGAGATGGGTCTCTGGGAGTCTTCTTGTTCACCAGTTGTTGGCGACACAATTTGCCCTGCTTCAGAGTCTCCTTGAAAATAGCGGACTGTAATAGGTAAAAAAAATATTAATATTGAGAAAATAATTAAGCAATTAATAAAACTCTGAAAATTTACCAAGTTCCTTCACATCTTTGACCAAAACCACCGTAGGTCCCACTGCTGGTGAAGTTCTTCTAGCTCGGAACTCTTCGTACTTACGCATAATTGTTTTGCGGAATTGCGAAAATATTTTTCTGCAGCCAAACATGAAGACTTAATTCTTACTGAGATGATGATTAATCTTTTCTTAAGATGATTTTGGTATAGTGGTAATGTTGAGTGTTTGATAACTGGACATCAAGTGAGGCAAGTTATTTTATAGTAGCCCGTATCATTGTGAACTTCTGATAAAAAGCTAGGAATCTATCCATCAGTCTAAAAATAGTAAACTGATAAAAATTATAGGTGATACTAAACCGGTATAACAATGAGAGCCTTTACGCAGATTTGGATGAATAGAAACAGATAAAAGGATTAAATGAAAGGAGTTTCAAGTGATCTCCATTTACCCCATGGCTAATATTCCATGGATGAAAATATTTTTACCGAATCTGAATTAAAGGTAAAATGACTTCTCCTTTTCATGACATATTAACTGCAACCATTTTTATTAAAATCACCCTAGCCCGTGGAATCATTTTTTGCATAGCTTGTATAACGGTTTTAAAAAGGTGTATAAAAAGATGACTTTTAATTTAATTTTTAATTTAATTTAGTTAACAAGATGTTTTCAAATTTCATTTCTCATTTCAGCCACATCCACAAGGTTTTTAAAGTTTTAATGATGGAATGGCTTGTGTAAAAACAATAGTCACACAGTAATCATTATTTTAATGCTTATCGTTACGGTTAGGAACACGTGGAACTTCATGATAAAAGTTTTATTTCAGCATGCCTAAAAATACATTTCATAAACCGGTTTGCTAAACAATGCCTTACTTATTGGAAACCAAAGTCCATCCCTTATCAGATTGGATCTAATTATGGACAACAACGGTCTCACAAAATGGGGTACTATAAAATGAGGTTCTTCATTTTCAATTCAGTCATCAACCACAGAACTACCATCAAAGTTTCCACAGACGTCTTATCCAAACGAACTTTCTCCATCATGAATAAATGCAAGAGAATTTTTTATCATCTACGCCAACGAGTCGTCGAAAGATGCTTGGACATTAGACGGAGAAGAGCTGGTCCAGCAGTACCCTCGTTTGCTGTTGTAGATTTGGAGGAATATGGTAACTTGATAATTTGACTAATTTTTTTCTTACATTTAACTAATTAAATAACTGGTTATTTTATCATGTTTTAGTTCGATACTCGAATACTGGACATTCCAGAGCTGTCGCACCAAATACCGAGCTCGATGAGGATGCATTTCGGGACGAGGTTCCAGCTTATCCTGGACAGGAAGTCTGGCGTTATATATCTTTGTCATCCTTAGAGTCGCACTACTCAGATGCTATGTCATCTCTGGAAATTGTTGCAAGGGCATCCATCTCATCTGGGCAGGAGACCTCTGATGATCCTCCACCCCCACCTTATTCCGATGCTTCACGCCATCCAGCACATTTACATGACTTGTCGCCTCCACCCTATTCCAGCGTTCCAGAGCAAGAGCATACGGATGAGCAAACATTAAACACCCAGCAAGCATGGTGGGATGCTGCTATCCAGGTGAGTTTACGCAAAGGATGATTACTAAATAATAATATTAATTGGAACCGGTGCTATAAAGTATTTATTTTTATTATAGCTCGCCCACTGCCGCCTATTTTGTCATTGGCAGGTGTTGGAATACGAGCTACCACCTCCAGAAGCTCCAATTTTGCTTCCACGTCAGTCAGGTGCGGATTATGTAATTATCGCTGATCTTCCACTCACAAAGGATCCCAGAAAATTACTCTACTTCCAGTTCGAAATGCAAAGCGGTCTTCTTGCTGACCGGAAGCGCAATCAGGAATGGCTTTTGGCTGACCGCTATCGAGCAGTTAATGTGTTTTCAAGACACATCTTTAAACAGGTTTGCAAAAATTAAATAAAATTAGCCAATTTTAATTTAGAGTTTAAATTAGAGTTAGAATTTAGAGTTTGCCTAATTCAGTTGAAATGATTTAAATAGCTGCTGCCGTACCGCTATTATAAGTTCAGAGTGGTCGCCATCGGATATAACGGTGTTAAAGGATTATATTCGGATGTCATTGCAATCACAACATTCCCCGAAAACCATTGATTTCGGAAATACATAAATTATATATAATGTACTATTAATTGATTGTATATATTATTGGTTTAATAAATAATTGCCATTAAGTACTAGTACATACACAATTTGAATTTTTGAATTTATGAATCAAGCGTAAGCAATTGCATTGTGTTCTTTGTAATGTATATAATACATTTTATTTTTCGTTGCCATTGCATGTTGGCTCTTCATTAAAGAGGATTGACATGAAGCTTCTTGTTTGTCCAGCTACATATATAGTTATAGTATCTTGTCCTGACTTTCTGCTATACACCCTAACCATACAAGTCAAAAAGGGGAAACCGCTAAAAATATATACAGTACGTTGGGGAAACGCACAAAATTCCTTCGTTTACCTGTAACTGCTAGCAGGTTGGTAATGATTTTATGGATATCAGCAGTTGACAGTAGTTAGGAAAATGTGAATAAGATCAAGTAGGTGACTGCAGTTAGCTGCAATATAATAATATTCTCCTTATACTCCAGACGTAAAACTACATTTTACAAGATCAGGGGAAATCAGAGGCATTTTTTGAAGAAGAAACTGTACGCTTGAATTCTTACGCAGGCCTTGCCGAACGAAAATTCTGCAAATTGCCCTGCAGGTCAGGTGGAGTCGCCCTACCGGGCTTAAGACCTCAAATTGCTCAAAATCAAACAAGCTCTGAAAGCAAAAAGCCTCAAATTGCCCTGCAAAATAATTGTAATTATTTCCATGTTCCATGCCTACATCGTTCCAGGTTTCTTGTACGATATTTTTTTATCTTTGCGTAAACTTTTACCCCACCTTTCACTTTGTTATCAAAATTGTTGAGAAATTGAATAAAGATGTTGGCAAAAAAAAATCCATAGGTGATGACATAACTAAACAAAACTATTTTGAACCTGGAAGCTCTCCTCTTCCTCTTTTGTTCTTCTCAGTTGTCAGTTGATGTATTTCCCTTTTAAGGAAAAAAGTGCAAGCGCCACAACCACCTTCAGTATATAAAAGTGTTGACAGTATTTTTCCTTTTGTGTGTAGGATGGAGCAGTGAATAAAATTCTAGTGTACATTAATGGTAGTCTGTTAGTGTTACCCTCCCGGAAATACATAAATTATATATGGAAATCATTGTTTGCCGTCAGTAAATATTCATAAAATTAATCTTTTTATTTATCATATAAGGTCATACAAGAAACTTAGTCAAGCAAATACATATTGAATATTAGATGGGGCACCAGCTTTTCCATCCATCCCGATCGCTGTTACTCTAAATGAGTAAGTGCATTTTGACTCCAACTGAGAAAGAAGAAATAATAAAAAAATAGTAAATTATTTATTGGCATTTAAAGTCCATTAATTGCAATTAGTACTTGTTCACTACACTTACCCCAGTTAGATTGGTTGACATTGATGTCCAAAAGCTAGACTTATAAACAAGAGGTCTCCAGAAAACCGTCCTTCTCTCATCTTGAGTCCGAATGTACACTTCCACCATGTAGTATAGTAAGTCAGTGCAGTCAGGAGTTGCCTTTAAGGTCCACACAAGTGTAACTTTGTCGTTGACATGATTTTGAAATAGCATCGGCGCTTCAGGCCTTCTCACTTCTCTGATTCCAGATCCGACCCCTTTCTTGCGATCTGAGACAACCCTTAAAGCCCATATCCAAAATCGATCATCTTTGTTGCTTATTGGAGGCTGATCTTCGACGCAAATTGCAAATTGGTGAATCCCGTACACCTTGTCAACGGGATGATCCCTTTGAAACTCGGAATAATATGTTCCAAACTCAGAAGAGCCATTGGAAGTTCGTAGTCTTTTGGATCCTTTTGAGTTGGACTTCTCTTTTGCTATAGAAAACACAGGGAAACAATTAGTTAATTTCAGCAATCATTAACATTTAGTCATTAACATGGGATGAATTACACAAAGAAGTCAAACTTACCCGTAATTAAAAGAGAAGCGGCATTCTCATCGCTGCTGCTGACACGCCTGGCTGTTGGGGGACTTGAGGATGCGTTATCTGTCCAGCTGTTGATCCAACCATTAGAACCCTCCGAAGGAGGGAGTTGGTCACTAATGCTCTCATCTGAAATGTCCGACAGAACTTCAGAGTCAACCCCATTCATCGCTTTACGTAAAGCAGATGAAGTACTGCTGGGGGAAGACGAGAATTCCTCTCCGGAGTTTCCATATTCTCTCTGCGTATTCATGGTTGGTTGGCTGGCTTGAAGGTACTTGTTGTATTGTATGTGCTGAGTTGAGTACTGGATAGTGAAACCTCGAGCTCACATGGTTTAAATAGTCGGGTCAGTCAATGCCACCATTCACTGCCACTTTTCTCTCATTTTAAATGCAGCCATTGTGACTAACAAGTAAAGCAAGAAAGCTTATCTATTTCTTTCAAATATGGTTATCTTTTTATGACTGGATGATAATAATCTATGGATGTATTTATAAAGTCGATTTTTTATAGGGTGTATTTTATTACAATATCATAAAGAGTATTACAGAATTTTTTTAGAGAAATATTTCATGTTACATAAAGGCTACTGGATCGCATTTACACTAACTATATTGTTGGAAACCAGCTGAATGTTATTTCCGGTTACGCCAATAAACCTCCTAATTTCCCTTCTGACATAAAAATTCTTGATGGAAGTTACAACTGCAAAAAAGACGACTGTAATGGAACAAATCAACTGGAATACAGATACGCTCTGTTGAAAAACATTGTATTTATCCCAACAATTTACAATACTGATCCATATTGAAGGGTCCGGATGCAAGTTTGCATGAAAGGATGCTTTAGGAATATCAAGCACACTGACTATGTTTCCTGAATTATCGGAATGCGCAAAAAAATATTTGGGCGCCACAACAGCTGCTTTAAAAATCTTTCCCTTACAATTTTCTACATTACTGTAGAAGGTTTCGGAAAATTCTTCGATTTCAATCTTTCCAAGGCATGGCAAAGTTATCCTAATTGCACCTACAAACGCAAGGCCACTGTACGTGTATTTTTTTCCTTCTATTGTAACTAATATCTTGTCGACATTAGACACGAAGATAGAATTGTCTGTTTGGCTTGTCAAGTACTCCTTATGGGCATCTTGGACACATTCTACTGGACATTCCTTAGACTTGACATCGTCATTTGTCACTAAGCCTAACAAGCAGTTGTACTCTTTCTCATGTACCCCGTAAGAGTCAGGGATTTGACAGTACTTTGACCCTTTTAGACAGTTAAAGCTATGGCCCTTACGCAATGGAACCAGCTCAGTGCTTCTTGAGTCAAAGAGGACTGCAGTTGCGTCAATTTTAACTTTACATGTTCCCAGTTTTCCCATTTGGAATGGAATTTTTGTAAGCTTGTAATATTTGAAACGCTGCGTTTTCTCTATATACATGATTGGTACTCCCACCGCCGTTTCCTTTGGATCATTCACACAGGTGGAAAACTTTTCGGTATAGTAATCAGCAATATCTTCTTCAGATACCAGCATTTCATGATGAGCTGATAATGCCAAACTTTTGTTTCGATAATATTTGAGAAAATTTTTCATTGGAACCGCCGTTAATGGTAAATGACCAGAAAGACAAAGGCCATTCGAATGTTGGATTACAATGCTTTGCGCATTTAGGGCTATCTCTGAAGTAATTTTTAATAATGATTTTAGCATTATACGTAGTTGATATTTGACTCCTTGCAAAACGCTCACGTCCCCATTGATCTCACTAAACATGGCGTTTGCCTTCAGATTCACAGATTCCAACTGCTTCGACAACAGTCGCTGTTGTTCAACGATTTTGGGCACGTCCACCAGGCCGTCATGAAAGCCAGCAAATTCTGGAGATGCCCTTGCTTTTGCTTCTTTTTTTACGCTTTTCGTTCCACCGATCCCCAAGAACGAAGATACTCCATCAGAGACAGCCTTGAAAATCCCTGTTGTAACTCCTCCTTTTATGGCAGCCCCAGCAACAACAGCAAATGAACGCTTCTCTCGGCCAGGTTCTAAAACATGGAATGATATTAAAATCTTATTTAACAATTCATTCCCCAAGAGCTGGTCCTAGCGTAGCCAAAAAAGTGTTAGGTGAACTAAAAAATACTTCTAGTTTTGCTCAAGTCTTAACTTACCCTTTATCCTTCCAAATGTACCGTTGATGCTCCCAATCAGATCATAGATTAGTTCGGAAATGTTGGATGATTGTCCATGAGCATAATTTACTGAGTTTCCATCCCCAGTCCAGTGTTCTGCTACAGTGTCATCATTCTCGTGGTACACACTCATGAACCTTTGAATCAAGTCAAGGTGTTTATTGGACAAATCATCTTGAGCCTTGAGAAGCTGGCAAAGTTCATGGTTGTCAGTACATTTGGTCGCCGAGATGTCCACTTTGGTAAACTCTTGGGGAATGTCAAAATGCACACGCTCCAAATGTCCGTAAAATGCCAAGTTTGGGTCAATGTCGACAACGACAGCGGAATGATATTCAAACTTGGTAACTTCGTCTTGCCCCCTGCAAAACAACAATTATTCAATCATCATCAACATCATAACAATAAATCATTTAAATTTATCATCAATAAATAAATGAGTATAATGTATACGTACCTTATAACGGCTAACAGCATCCCGTATACCACCAGCTTCAGAACAGTTCGAAAGTCCATCGCTTCTTATGCTTATGATAGAATTTGGTTGAGCTGACTTGACTTCTTCAGTAGCAAGATGAATGGAAGCTAAAAAGTGAAAAGTAGTTCCTTTTATACTAGCATTTTTCACCAGTCAATGCTAAAATGTATCCGGTCACAACTGATAACAATCGAAATTGAAAAACAGGGATCACTGTTATCAGTGATAACAGTTAGATTTGTGAAACAAGAAATAGCTCTACATGAAAGAAACTATTGTTTAGGGAAAGTAACAACTGATAACATTTTAGGTCTTGTTCTAGTCAAACCGGAATCATATCAATGATAATGGATATCGTGCTCGAGCATAATTTCTACGAAAAATGATTGATGCAACAAGAAATATTTATAATTAAAAGATCTACATGAAAGGAATTATTGTTTAGGGCTGGATTCTGGAAAGTGGAGGTGATAGCTGGAAAGTAGTTGTATGCAATCAAGATCCACAAACCAGAGCTAAAAATACAATGATAACAATTTCAGTCTTGTTCTCTTGATATTTCGAAACCGGAATTGCTATCAATGATAATGGATATTGTGCTCGAGCATAATTTCTACGAAAAATGATTGATGCAACAAGAAATATTTATAATTAAAAGATCCACATGAAAGGAACTATTGTTTAGGACAGGATTCTGGAAAGCGGAAGTGATAGCTGGAAAGTAGTTGTATGCAATCAAGATTTTCAGTCTTGTGCTTGTCAAACCGGAACTGTTATCATTGAAGATGGGTAGTGTGCTCCTTAATTTAGCTTAAGCTGTACATCAAAGGAACAATTGTTCAGGACATGATAAATTAAGCTGGAAAATGGTTCGGCAAAGTACTTACGAAATTGTTATCAGTGATTTTGGCTAGTTTGCATGAATGATTTTGTGATTAGTGATGACCACTGGAAACTGGTCTCAAAATGCCATGTGCCTTTATTTAAATTTAACAATTATGCAATTTTTCATCAGACTAATTATGCATGTACTTATGTGCACAATAAAATAATTGATGCAATGCATTGGTTTATATATTTTTGGTTGATTTTATTTATTGTTTTTTTTAGATTTTTATGATCTTTTCAATATTTGGCGCTCTTTCCAGTCTATAAGATTATTTTTGACACCTTTTATAAAATTCTGAACACCCTCCTTGTTCATCACCCCCTCCATAACGGTACAAGAGTAGTCAGCTAATGCAAGTGATGTGAGTGTCAGCAAGGCAATCACCAAAAAGTACTCCAAATCTTCCACGTATTGGCACCGGCAGTCGATCAGTTCATGACATATGGAACTTTGACCAAAGGCCGACTGGAGGAAAGACATCAAGCAGAGTGACACAAATGTGTACATCTAAAAAAATCAATATCAAAAATACGTTAGATTAATGTGTTAAATTAATTAGTAATTACTTGCTGCATGCATGTAATACACATACCGTTACTGAAGAATATGGCAGTTTTTGGAGAGTTTCTGAAAAGAGCTTTTTTGTGATGTCCAAGAGATCTGGTTTGGATGAATTTTTAGAACAGACTGCTAGCAGAAAACGCTTTGCACCTAATATAACCTTTACAGACAATACCACTATTCATTAAATCAGTGAGACCCTCATGAAACAATGCAACTTATTGTGAACCCAAAATAGCATTATCATAACCTGTTTCGTATCCATCTCGTTGAGCTGGTGTCTGTTATCAATCAGATCGAAATGCATAAAATGGCAGTGCTAATGTCATTACACTTACAGTGGAATTTTATTCTCTGAAGCTGAACTTTAGCCTGCTGCTATCTATCCTTGAAAGGTACCTGGCAGTTTTCAAAGTAAGTTTTCCTGGAGCTATATTTTTATTTGAACTATATTTTAAGTTGTATTTGAACTATAAATCGGGGTTTTCTTTTTTTCTACTAGATGACCACGATGGATATTTTGAATCGTGTTCTTGGAAGTCGGATGAGTCAGCGATTTTTGGGAGTGGGTTCTCCGATTAAAATTTTTGAAATATCTCGGATCCTCAAGAATACAGGGAACGAGATGATACAAGGTTTGTTGGACTTTAGCACATTAGCTCCACAGATGCATGTCAGAGGAACCCCAGAAAATATCAACAGAACGCTTTTCGTTCAAATGAAAATTCAATGTGTTCTGAGAGGATTCTATCCAATTAACACAGAAGGATTTTACAACTCAATCGCTTTGTCTTTGGATCTGGGAGCTGACGGACAGCACAAACTTCGTCTCTTACTGTTGTGTTATTTACACACAAATAGAAAGGTATACACTGATAACTTTGGAGTGAAAGGGTATAATTCCTACATCAAAAAACTTCTGGACGGCGAAGGAGACGAGAGCGTCTTACAGGTCGTTGCCGAAATGCTACATATAAGAATCGTACAGTATGTATCATTTGGAGATGATAAAGCAGAACTTCACCACTTTGTTCCTCTGCACACAAAATCGAATGCAATTTTGGCTATAGCCAGCGTCATCTCACAACAAACGCCCAATCCCCAGATGGACAATGGTATGGAAAAACCATTGCATTTCCCTCTCAAATACCAACTTAAAAGGGATATAATGGAAGAGCGGGCCAGTAGATGTATATACCATTATTCTAACGTGACTGAGCATGTTCCATTCACCGTAAGAAATTTTTACTTTCCCCAAATTTACTAACCAAAAATTGACTTGTAATTGTAATTAATTAATTTCATCGAATCATGTCAGGTAATCAAAGATGAGCCAGTTTCGGACACAGAAACAGACATTATCGAGCGAGTGATTACCCTGGAATTGAAAAACGATGACATTGTCCAGGACATTGCTTCATCCTTCTTCAGAAATAACACAGCTGAACAAGCTGTCTTGATCAACTCCCCAACATCAATACAATTGTTCCCAGGAGCGAACAAAAAAGATTATGATTTCCTCAAAAACGAATTTGAAATGTTCGAGCTTACAAATACCGAACTACTTCAGGTCAACGACCACGGTTTGTATTATTTGGACCGGGTGGTTGTTCCCGCTACTAAATCAAACAATACTATTGAAAAAGACAAGAACACAAATTTATTCAAGTAAGTTGAAAATTTAAAAAAATTCTATGTACAATGATAAAAATTCTATTCATTATATGATTAAATTCTTAATTCTTAAATTTTTTAATTCCAAGGATGCGCACTGGCTCCACCAATGAGTTTGATGAAATATTACGCAAAGATTCCACAGTTGAAAGCTGTATTTATACACGGAAGCCAACCAGGATCGACCGGACAAGACAAGAAAGAATGAGAGATACTTTAGAAGGTCTTCAGTATCCAAACATATTTGGAAACCCTGAAAATGGCTTTCCAGGGATATCACCGACCACAATCGTTGGAGTAGAGGGTACGCAAATGACTTTATTAGCGTAATTGTTAGTATTCCTTGAGATAACCGAGGTGTTTTTTTTCAACAGGTTCCATTGTTCCCATTTCTTTTGCAAAGTACTATGGAAGTCATTTAGTACTAAACTTAGGACCAGAGAATTTGGAAATCCGGGTAATCGGAAGACAGGGATCTTTTATGTTGATGGATATTCTTGGTGGAACATCTGAAGCTACCTCTCTCCAAATCAGAAATAAAAGTGTAAACATTGGCACACTCTGCGATTTCGCGTGTGAAAAGGTAAATGCACAGGTTTAATTAGTAATTACCCTTGTCAGTCAATGGAAACATAATCATTCCTAATATTGATGATGCAGAAAATGTTCCTGACTGGAGACTACCTTGCTTCAATGTCAATTAAAAGTGACATCATCGTAGTTGGGCCGAATCAAATGTTGGTTACCCGATCAGGTTCCATGTTACAACTGGTATTCAGTGGGCTGTCAGTATGTACAATGTATTCGATGCCCTTGAATGAATACCCTGATATTTTGGAGACTGAAGCTGGATTTCATCCGTGCAAAAGTAATGAGAGACAGTATTTCAAACGACAGAATATCATCAAACTTGTCGAGTTGGTCCAAAAAAGGATTGGTAAGTCTCCAATTAAATTAATGATGGATAGAGCGTTGAATGAGGAAATGAGAGTGAGTTCTTTGAAAATGCTCAGGTAATGAAGAGATTGAAATGAGCCGTCAGCATGCAATTCAAACCTTTGAAAATCCTGCTTCCGCCGGAAGTGAAGATTCGGAGATCGACTATACTACATACTACGATTACCCAAACACAGGGACCACACATGATGAAGGTACGACTAATGATGATGAAGGAACGGCCAATGAAGCTACCACTCAGGATGAAGAAGACACTGCTATATCCAAAAAGCAACCCAAAGATAGAAAGACTAAACGGAAGTCAATCAAGGAGAAACCAGCTCCAAGTGAAACCCCAGGTATGCATCAGTGAATTCCAAATGAATGTAGCATTGCTGACTTTTAATTTTCCAACGCATAGTTTCAGAACCAGTTGGACGAAGGACAAGGTCGTGGACTACAGGGGCCAAATCCAATGACGAACAATCGTCACTCAAAAAAGAAATGAAAGTGAAACGTGGGCGGAAACCAGTTTACAAGTCACCAGCAAGGAAGGACGACGACACCACCACACAAGAAGAAGAAGAAGAATTAACCACTCCATTGCGTGGAAAGAAAAAGCAATCAAGTCCTGGGGATTCACCTGCAATGAAGAGGACGCCAAGACGAAGCTCTTCTAAGAATTCTCAGAGTGCAGCTGAAGGTAAAAAAATTAGTGAACGATGAATGAAGGATCTAAAACTAACTTGTAATTTCCTTACATATCCTCGTAGAACCAACAAATCGCAGGCTATGGGCAGTTGCTCCAAGAAAGCCCGCACCAAAAACTGGAAAGGACTCCAAGGGAAAGGAACCCAAAGGAAAGAAAAGGGAAACTCTACCCAGAAAAGCTAAAGCTGGTATGCGTATAGTTATGATTTGATTTCGTTCTGTAAAGGGAAAGCAATTTATAATTACATTTTTATTTTCAAAGACCCCACATATAATACGGAAAGTAGCTCGGATAGCACTTCCGGCGATGAGGACTCCAATCAAGAAGGTGCAAACGTCGAAAGGCGTTACGTATGTGGAGTACATGATTTCGATGGGTACATTGGAACGTGTAAATGTGGGAAGGCTTATAAGCGGTGTCGACATTTATATCGCCACATTGAACAGCATAGAAGTGGCAGGAAGTTCCCTTGTCCTCAGTGCGACTACAAGGCAAAGACAACTACCGATTTAAATCGGCACATTATGATTAAGCATCTCCCTGATACGCAGTTTGCATGTCCCTACTGTCCTTTAAGTTTTCCAGTTCGGGATTACCTAATCATGCATTGGAAACTGTACGTGAAGATATGATACGTTCAAGAAACATTGATACCTTTCACTTTTTAATTATTTTTTTTGTCTTTCAGAAAACATGCAAATTTACCGCGGCCACCACCAAAGAAACGCAACGAAGTGATGAACTACTTGAGAAAAATGCACGAAGAGCGAAGCTCTGAGGAAGAGGAAAACTAATGGATTGCAATCATCATACACGGATTACAAAACATAAAACAATAACAATATTGAATGTAAATAAATACAAATATAAATACTTTGCAAAAAAAATAATCAGCTCTACTGATACTGTTTGACTAATATTTTACACACATCATTCCATCATTAACATTTTAGCATAAAATAAATGCACAATATTGCAAAGTGCAATTGATGTAATGCCTTCTGTTGAAATGATTAGGGGCAAAGCTAAACTTTTCTTGATTGATAAATGATTTTCATTCATTCCTTTTTAAAGTCAGCCAGTCTTTTAATATCCACTTATTTGTGTACATAAATTTAAAGGCAATTTCTTTTACATATACATACATATTCAACCACTCCTATGTTTTATACAGACAATTCATAGGTACAACACATTTTTTATTTTACAGTTCTACAATTTCTTCTAAATTCCCAACGGCATCTTTCTACTTGAAATCGCACAACTTAAAATATAGTAGAAAGGTAGTACTGCGTGGCTCACATAATTTCGTTGATAATTCAAATCTTTTTAATGCAGAATTCAGAATAATATAATCATTGATGTGTCTAAATGAGATTCATATAACAAACAACATCCATTGAACACGATAATTACTCGAATGAAAAGTTCACGGGTTGCACAATAGTAGAAGAAAAGAGAATGGGGTGAATTGGAACATTTAATGTTGCATCTCTCTGCTGGTTAGTTTGGTGTGAACATAGTCATTAGTCAAGCTATATGTAGTGAGCAGGTATACTAAAATTTGCACAATGTAGAGTAAATGGGTAAATAAGTGCTAATATGTGTACAAAATATGTAGTCAACCTAAAACTTGCAAAATTGTATTTTAATGCAAAAAATCCAGTTTTAACTTAATTTAATGTTTTACCTCTTATTCTGCCTTTCAAATTAGTTAATTTTCATTTTTTCCCTTTTTTCATTGGGTACACTTTTTCTTGTACTAAAAATTATAGGACATTTATCGATGATCGTAAAAACATTTCACAGTAAAAAAATACTAAATTCTACCTTTACCCAAGCAAATATTTCAGTTTATATTCACAATAAGTACAAATAAAGTTGATTATAAATAAATTATTATGGAGGTTCTCGAATAAAGGAAACTCAGGAACTTTTTGTAAATAGTAAATAGTTTTTCAATGTAAATAATTTATCAGCATAGAAATTATAAAATAGACAGATAATGAAAATTGGAAAAGGTTGTCACTAAACATTTGCATGATTTATGATTTTGAAATCAGCATCGATATTCGATTGGTAAAAAAGCAACAATATTTGTGTTTTACAAGTGTGTACACATTTTAGTCGTTTGATAAGGAAGAATAGATAATCGCATTAAATTTTTTAACGGAATTGCTCTTTATTTGTATTTCTAACAAATATGTATGCTGTATGCTATAAAGAAGAGCATTTTATTAAGCTTAAATTGTTTAATTAAAACTTTCCCTAAACTTGTTGTCATCATCAACAGGAAATACAATCACTTTGTCCAAATTGCTTTGAGACATATTATTGTTAAATGTGCAATCATAATAAAATATTTTTTAATTTTCTTTACTTTTTTACAATACAAAGTGTTACGTATTGTGAAGTTTGTTTTGTGGACAGGTGTTTGCTATCATGGGATCTTATCGTATCGAAGTTAAAACAGCCACAATAAAATATAGCAATAAAAATTGTGTATGGGCTTTGGTGCAGCCGCAGTCATTGTAGAATGAAATGAACCAAAATTCATTGAACTTTTCTTTAGTGCAATAAAGCTAAACATTGTGATGATGACATTATAACTAATTTTTGTATTCTTTGCAAAATGCCGTCATAGACATCATGAGTGGTCGTAATTTATCTAGATTGCATGCTCACATATAACAATAGAAAACTTTTTTAAAAAATTGTTGAAAAATTAAAGAGAGGAAGATCGAAATAGCGGAAACTTGAGAGAAGAAGAACGACAATTTTTAACTAATTTAAGTACGTATATACAAAAATCTTTAAAATAAAACTATCAAATTCGACAGGAATTTTCAATCGAAATTCGCACAGTTCACTTACATGATATGCGTGCTCAAACCTAGCATCAAATCTCAATTTTTTTATTAAGCAAAACCTTTTTTTATCTTTATATATAACCATATATAATCATTTCTAAGCTCAGCGTCATGTTTAACCGTTATCATCATTAGTCTGAAGTAAAACCACAAGACCAAAGATACATCATCATCACTGATTTTTAATCCGCACACCACACTACCCCTACAAACCAAAAAATATAAAGAGAAGGAACCCCTTATTTTCCAAAGCCATATTCCTTTGGGGCAACATGCATTCAATGCGCTATTATTTTCACTCTTCAGTCATGTGCATACCTCATTCATACCAAGCTTTGTTCTTCAAGCTGTTGTGGTGATGCATAAATTTTGACAGTGATGAGCTCAATTCACATAATCATATTGGGTTTTACACTGCCTACTTATATAATATCTGAAACATTTTTTTACACTTTTCCATGGAACCATGTTTCAAACTAAAATAATTCATGCTCATAAGTACCTGGCGATAAAAAAAATCATCATCATCATCGCATTCAGTATCTCATTTGCTTCATCAAGTACAAACAGCAGCGCAGCGTCTGCAAAGAAAAAGATAATGAGGAATTTTACGGCTGTTCACTTTCTATTGAAGTGGAGGTACTCAGCTCAGCCTCAAAATTACTGTGCAGTTCAAAAGGATGGGAATCTAAAATCAGTGATAAGATATGCATCTAGCAAAATGATTGGGTTCGGCATCTAATTTCTTGACTTTTCCTACTTGATGTTGTAATAATACATCATATTGAGGCAAAAATGGTATTAAATATGGGTATGCATCACTTATAAAATGTGATTTGTAAAGGCATTTTCATCCTCATGCAAAATATACAGTTCACTTGCTACCGTTGCAACTTGCCCTGTAACGCTTAAATATTACTTCTTATTAATGTAGTATTATAAATACACACTGTGCAGCTCAGTGGTAATTTTGGCTAGTCATTAAACTTTAACGCTAGTCTATAAAGTGTAGATTTGCTATCAACTACTATTTAAATCCCAATATATTTTGTAGATATATGTTAGCTTAGCCTGTTATGCATGCATATATTTATTAGGAAAGCCGGCTCTAAATTATGATTTCTGCAAACTATTTTATTGAACAGAACTTTCAGAAAGTTAGAAAATTACTACGACATCTTGTTTTTTGAGGATTTAACTTGTTTAATGTCTTTTAGAACAGAAGTGCCAAAATTAAATGATTGCTGAGAATAGCGATGCTAATGATGATGTTTTGTTTGTGCCAATTTAAAATTGTAATGCATTGTGATGAGTGATGATTGTAAAAAAATGTAAAAACGTTTGAAATGTTTTATATAAAAAAATAAACTGAGCCAGTATTTTATTCAAGGTAGTCTCCTGTAAAGCCTTTCAACCATGTCAAAAGTTCGGCATGAGGACACAAGAGATATTTCTCTTCGTTAAGCCGTTCAAATATATCATCCCATTCTGGATTTGGAGGAACATGTTTTATAAGGAACATTGCCTTTCTTAACAGGCTGTTGGTATCAAAAAAATCTGTAGCTAGCTTTAAGAATGAAGCCTTCTGGCTATCAAGCGGATAAACCAGATTTGACAATGGTATCACCTCTTCATAGCGAAGTGCGGATGGAAACATCTGGGCGTTATAAAACCATTCATTGTATGGGTCAGCTTTCAGGTGCCAGTTATCGTCCATGTGCAGATTTGTGTAAACACTGCCTACTCGTCCGTTCGTTTTCACGTCCTTGATTAGTTTGTTTATGATGCGATGGTCAATATTTTGGATGAGGTCGGCTTCAGTGGGAGTTCCGTAACCCCCATTAGTTTTCCGGAGTAGACCTTGCGTGTAAATAAAGAGCTCTCCACCGTAGCATACTCTTTTTCCAATTGCACGGCCATGTTCGATTAGGAATTCTGTGTATTTCATTGGATCCCAACTGGAGGGAAGGTCCAAGAAATCATTGATAAACTTTTCACTCAAGTGGAAATTCCCAAACGCTTCGACACAAAAAGCTTCGAAAAATATGTGACGAACCTGGTCAAAGGAGCAGAAAAACGAAATGGATATCAGAACGAATATGAGTATCAGGAAATTATATTTTTATTATTTATTACACTTACCGGGTAAGGATCATATGGTCCATCTTTGTAGTTGCCAAATCTGTCGTCTTGAACCTTTCTGGTATGCCCTCCAGATCTCATGAAAGCATCGATAAAACCGACGTTAATTTTTTGTGCTTTATTGGCAACAAACCTGAAATCAATAGGATCTATTAGCGCCTCAATCATCCTGGGCCTCTGTAATAAAATTTAAAAATAAATAACTTATTACTGGAGATTAGTCAGGACTTGATTCAAAAAAGAATATTTTTAGATATTTTTACAAAAAAAACTTACGTCGAATTTGCTTGGAATAATTTTATAACCTTGCGGAACCCTGTGAAAATTATATTCTGTTGCTGGATTAGCTCCCGTCTGAGTACAGTCAAAGTTTATAATTTGCTTATAAACAGGTCTATTCTTGTTCTTCTGAATCAGATGTCCATTTACGCCGTGCTGCATTTCAAGTAATGGAGGGAAAATATAGTTGTCACATGACCCCTCCGCTTCCAATGCCTCCTTGGGATAATGTGTTCCAGAGTTTGCAGCCACACCACAGATGTATGTCGAGTTTTGTGGTTCAAACGGAATTCGTTCCATGAAACTTGGAATTGGGCTGGAATTTGACATACAACAACACAATACTTGCTATAATATCTTATAATATCTTATAATATCTTATAATTATAATATTCCGTATTAATAATTACAATTATCTTACCTGTGAAAAGCCTGAGCAATCCACGGCTGAAGTGCAATGAAATAAAACCAAAACATGATTACTGGAGCCCGTCAGTAGTCGGAATGAATGACAGTGCAGTCGAAACACGGTTTTATATCTGGGAAGGACTCACTCTACATTCCCCCTGCAGAGAATTGAAACGTGGTTCATTCACACCTGTAGAGTTCATTCACTTGATTTATTACAGGGCACCGGGTGCCTTAAAAGACCTAAAACTTTATTGTTATTGAGTCTTAAATAAAATTCTTTAAAACAAATCGTATACACGTTTCGTGTGTGGATTATGATTATAACTATGTACAATGTACAGCAAAAATGTTTTTACTCCTAAAAGTTTTGACTGTCTTGTAAAAATTAAGCCAGTTATGTCCCTTTTTGTTTCCAACCTATATGATCGTTTAAAAGATTAAAGGAAAGCTAAAGTCAGGATGAGGATGAAGGAGAGAGGGAGAAAAACGAGCACTTACAAAATACCTTTCTTCTATACGAGTATGAAGAAGCTATGAAAGGAGGTTTGCATAAGGCATCTTTTTCAATGCATCTATTGTACCCAAACCAAAGCATGTGTGTTTACATATACACGTGCGAGTGCTGAAGACTATTTTTAACGTTTTGTTGTTCGTCTTCTTCTTTTGGTTTTCTCAGGTAGGTAACACCAGCAGTATGGTTCTTTTGTGTTACAACAACACTCAAGAACAATATTCAAAAATGATGCCTTCTGCTTTGATGATGATTTGTAGCCGTTAGTGAATTTTCCTATGATGAGCATTAGTTTGTCATTACTAGGATGGATGATACATAGCAGTTTAAATACAAAACTTTTAGCGGATTTAATTCAATAATAAATATGATAGCTTCAGTTTGCATTCAAATTTGCACATCCCTCGCGCTTGCATTCTATCGTTTGGATTGATTCAAGTACAAAATTTGAAACATAACATAAAGGTAAAGGAACATCCAACAATAGCTCATTGTGCCACACAATTCTCACTGTCCAAGTGGCATTGTTACTCTTAAGAAATGGTAGAATAAAAGTGTGCTGCAAAAGAAGATTATTGGAGTTTAGTATTTATACAGCTGCTTACGACAAGTATGAAATTGAAGACCTGATAGGGTAAGAAGAGATTTTTTTAGGTATCAATGAATCTTGAAGCAAGTACTGATGCTATATGATGATCGTGTTCATTCAGAAAGTAAACTTGATTTATTAATATTCTTCAAGTATTTTGTTTCAAGTGTGCGCATATTTTTCATGTGTTAGGTTAGTTATTTTTATTAGTGTCTTGACGAAGATTTGCATACCTCCTCTCAATCGCAATACCAAATGGAGGGTTGATTCAGGGTACGGCCGTCAAGATAAGACGCTGTTGGTCTGGAGGAATGCCGTCTTTGTCTTTGAGGTGTTTTTTTTGTCAACTGATATTTAGGCCTATGCTGTTATTCTATGTTCTGTATTTATGACTTTATGACCAGTTAAGTAACTTATGCGTATTAGGCTATGCTTCACTATAAGCAACTCAATTTTAGGGTATCACGAGACTTAACTTAAACCTCAATTGAACTGTTGGAGTGCAAAATGTGTCAACTGATATTTGCATTTTCCATCATGAGTAATGAAACTGAAAACCACGAAAGGCTGGAATGGCTCAAATGGCTGCTGGAGTTCCCAGAATTCATCCAATTTTCTCCAAAGTTTCTCCAGAACACCCATGTTATACTTACTATACTTATAATACTCAATATTCGTGAATATTTATGCCTATCTTCTGAAGTTCTAAATATTTTGTGGGAATATCAAGATCAATTATCATTGATCAATAATTTTTACTCTTTCGTTTGAATGCAATCCGTTATGTAAAAACAACACTAGTCAAGATAGCCTGCTACATAATGAATGAGAACTGAATGAAATGGTTTTTTCATAAGATCAGTCAGCGAGTGAATTTTTTTATGGTTGAAATCGAGCGAGCGAGTGAATGAAAGCGATTGACATATTGAATAATATTTTTCTTTTCTTTGGGTCACCACCAGACATCAACGCATTCATATGTAAGTGGATACATGTCATGTCATTCATAAATGAGCTTTATGATTTTATGAATAGGCTTAAGGAAAGGTGAGGGAGAACATGCCGCGTCTGCTCTTGTTCTTGTCTTTTACACATATCCTCATTCACAAGAAATTGCGAGAAGTACTTCTGGGCCTGATGATGAGATGACGATCACATAATATGCATTTTATAAGAATACCGGATTTAGATATCTTTTAACATTATTTAGATTCCTGTAAATCATGTGGGCGTATTTAAGTTTTTTCTGCTTGCCTGTAGCCGTAGCGTAATTATATTTGCTCATCAAGTGACTTTAAAGAAAGTTATTCCGAGAGAATGTTGAATTTCGAAGAATGTTCGAAACAAGGGGGGAAACAAATAAAGGTGCCTTTTCAGCTCATCAACTGGCGGTGGTTTACAAACAATTCAAAATCAATGCACGCAATTGACATAATATAGAAAATATACAATAGAAAATAATAATATGTAGTCAAATTAAAAACAATAGAGAGAATAACGTCGCAAGGATGAGCAAGGTTAAGAAGAAATGTTCAACAATGGAAGTGAAGCCTTTTCATCATTATGGAATTGGTTTATTGTACGTATCTACTAAGGTCACTAACGAGAAGAGATAAAAAAAGATCCCTTGACTTGGAATTTTCTTGTGTTGCCTTTTTCGGCAACGTGTACCCCAGGAAAAAACCGAACATTTATTCTCTCTCCCAAGTCAGTTCAAACGTGTACAAAATATCAGTGTTTAATAAAAAATGGGTAAAATGTGTGTAAGCGAAGAAATGTCCAATAAAATATACCAAAAAAGTCGAACAATACTAGATTAAAGTGGAATTTTAAAATGTGAACATGATATTATACCTCAGAGAGAAAAGCGCATGCCATCTCAAAAGTATAAAAATAGGCATTATTACAAATTTTACATACACTTTCCGGGATCTACATCACAAGATCATTTTTTGGGAGACGGAAGGGGACCCGTTTTTGTTATCAGATGCTTTTATATATATAGCACGACTGTATTATGTTCCAATTGATGAAAGATGGACTTTAAACTCCAGTAAGGATGCCGTCGATAACAAACCAGTCTAGGAAATGTATTTTTAGGCAATAGAATACTTTTATGAGGAACCCAAGATAATGAGAACGGCATGGATTCAAAGGGTACCTACCTAACTAGCGTCACGATAAGCGGATAGCTTTAACGTAAATGATAAGCTTTGATACACTACTCGAGTCAAAAAGGAGGAACTCAAAAAATTAAACTTCTAAGCATGCCATACCGTAATTGCCAGTAACTTCCAAAGAGTTGATTTAGAGCAGCATTAGGAAATATATACATCACATTTAAAATGCTAGTTTTAAATCACATTTAAAGTGCATAATTGAGTTACTCTGCACAAGGCTCTCATTGTTGAACCGGTTTGGTATCTGATTTTTATCAGTAGACTATTTTTGGACAGATGGCTAGTTTTTATCAATGCCCTACAATGAAACAGGGCTACTATAAAATGGATCGGTTCACTACTATTTCAGCTATCAATCACTCAACCAACTTTTACTCTACCACCAAAATCACCTCCAGAAAAGTCTCAACCATGTTGAACTGCCGCAAATTGTTTTCGCAAATTCGTGAAGCAATTACTCGAAAGTACGAGGACTTCCGAGCGAGAAGAACTGCAACTGCCATGGAGCCTTTCGTTATTTTAGTCAGAGATGTGAAAGAACTTGGTAAGATTTCACTTGTTCCACAAATTTCAACATTTATATAATCCAACTAATACTAATGTACTTGCTATAGTTGGCTTTTTTGAAGGAGACCCTACTGCTGGCCAAATTGTCTGTCCAACAACAGGGAAACCTCTGCTTGTCTGCCAACGTCCTATTTCATCCTTGAAGTCGTACTACTCTGATACAGAGTCCGCTGGGCATTCTTCGTCTGCTGTTTCCGTTACGGAACCTGATGACTCCCAAGGGACCTTGGAAAGTTCAACTGATTCTGAGGTCGAAAATTTTGGGGCTCCACCATTCGGACATTTTCGGCCATGTCCTAATTGCAATTATTACGCAAGAACTCTAACGGATCTAAATCGCCATTTCATGGCTGAGCATCACGTGACCCCCACAGAATACCCATGTGCCTATTGCCCCGAAAAATTCCCATTTCGGTTCTACCTCATCTCACATTGGAAAGCGTACGGAGAACTTGCACAGTTGCAACAATTATCAATTTTGAATGCTATATTAATAACAAATTTTCCAATTTTTTCAGGAAACACTCTGAACTACCTCGTCCACTGCTCGAAAAAGGATCAGCTCAATGAACCATGTACTTTGTCTAACATCCCACAACTATTTTGAATACATCTAAAAAAATCCTTATTTATAATTGCAATTGTTTTGAAAATAAAATAATTATTACATCAATAATAGTCACATGAATACCTCATTTTACACTCATTTTACCTCATATCACATAAATATACAACAGCACAAGAAATCATGGCCAAAATTTGGGGTCATGTAGATTAACTAAAAATGTAGTTTTTATGAGACTACGACCACTGCTGTGAATTCTGTGAATGGTTTAGCAAGTCAAATGAGAGGCGCAAATAATAACAAAAGTATTAATTAAAACATTGATTAAAATGTACCATATCAGTCCACCTACATGTTCAGAAATCACCATCCTTCTTCAAGGGAAAGGTCAAAAAATTTCTAACCAAGTTCTTCCAATCTGGAATCCACCAAGGAGGGTGCAACTGGTGAACCAGCTGAGATTATCTTTGCTGATGATAGAGAAGCGGACTTTTCTACTTCAGCTTTAGCAGCTATACGAGCAGACCTCCTGGAATACATAGTTTTTGCATATGAAAATAAATAATGTTGGGAGCAGTTGTGCATGTGCAAATCAATTGAACCCGTATTTTTTATACCACCCAGGTTTTGGTCAGATTTTTTTAGTCAAGTCAAATCATTTAGGAATATTTTTTATTTCAGAAAATGTTAACAACCTTTTACATGAAACCTTAACAGTTGGGGTAAGCCTTAAGCCATCCCAAGAGTTCAGTGTGCGGACACAATAACTTCTTTTGTTCTGTAAGCATTTCAACTAGTTCGTCCCTTTTGGGATTACCACGAGCATGGTTGGGAAGAAACAATGCAAAAGTTGTTTGTTTGGACTAAATCTGTTGCCTTTTTCAAATGGACAGCTTTCAGAGGATCAAAGTAAGATGAACAATGGGACTACTTGTCCGTACCAAACTGCAATCGGATTTAATTGCACCTCAGTGAACCAGTGATCAACTGGATCACGTCAACGTGTGGTATAAATTGTGATGATGAAGGAACTAGGTAGCCTCCATTATTCAGCTGCAAGAGAAGCTCCATGTCAAATGAATAATAAAACGACATAAAGTCGCTGACAAACTTTTCGTTCAAACGGAAATTCCCATTCGACTCAGTTATGACTGACTCCCCTACAGTTATTCACTTTATTTATGCACACATGATGCATATTACAGGGTAGGGATTATACAAACTGTCATCAGGTCCATACATTTAGGAAACCTGGCTTTATTTTCTGCGACAACATGCCCAAAGTCCCAATCATCCCTCTATTCTGTTAATTAATTTCATAATTAGCTCATCTTATAATAAATATAAATATATGTGAAAATCAAAAAGGTTGAATGGTTGAATTTGAATTACCTTATGTTCGATTGGGACTATATTGTAACCTTAACCTTGTATGATTGGTAGGAAAGTGCAGGTGTCTCACCTGATTTAGTGCAGTCAATGTCCACTACTTGCCAGTAAACGGGAATATTATGAGCTAAATGATCGCAGGACTCCTATGTGCCATTTTGGATTTATAAATGCACATGTAAGTATGGTTGACTGGAGTGAACGGAACTGTTTCCATGAATCGTGGAAGTCAGCAAATGAGAGAGAACAGAGCCTTACAGGAAAGGTGCATTTTATAAGAATACTTCCGAAGCAGCTTATAGAAAAGTTCTGTGTAGCAAGAATGTTAGAAACAAGAGGGAAAACAAACAATGTGCGTGCATTTATTTTGATTTGTTGACATAATAGAGAAAATATATAATAGAGAAGAATAATATGTATGCCAAGCCACTACAATATATATGACAGGAGGGGCGCTTGTCTGAAAGGTAAAGAAGAAATCATACAGATTTCGTCTTTTATCCGAGCTTGTCTTTGTTTTACATGTTCAACAATGGAAGTGAAACCTTTTCATTATCATGGAATTGGAGACCTTTTCCCTCAAAATATATTATCATCCAAGCATTTCTTCTACAGCCAGTGAAAAAAGTCACTAACGAGAAGAGATAAAAAAAGGATCCCTTGGCTTGGGGTTTTCTGTGTTGCCTTTCTCGGTAACGTGTACCCCAGGAAAAAGGAACCTTCATTCTCCCTCCCAAGTCAGTTCAAAGGTGTATAAAATATCAGTAATTAATACAAAATGGGTAAAATAGGCGTGTCATGTCAAATAAAATATACCAAAAGCATAGAACAAGACTAGATTAAATCTGATTAATACACACTGCACCTGTTAATAAGGATGTTCGCCTAGATATGTATATGTATGCTTTTAGATAAAAATTGAAAAGAAAAAGAGTATAAAATATCTGTGCACAATCATCATCAAGCTCAATTAATACATATGCATTATGTATGTATGTCTATCGATGGAAATCTGCGCCAACACCGGCTGCCAGGAGTACTCACGCAGTTATGAATGAAAAACGACTTTATCCTTATGCTGCGTCAACGTAGTGAAGAAAATGTACTTGGGATGCGGTAGTGGAAAATAAACCAAGTAAAGGGTCAGGTCACCCAGTTATCTGATGATATGTATTGTTGGGTATCATAAGTTCATAGGTATGCACCAGTAAAAATTGTATTTTTCAAATAATTGCTAATGCTCACCAAACAAACAATTATGGCAAAAAAATGTTACATATGCATGAAAATTGCATTTAAATGGAGGAACGTTTATTGCCGATTTGTTTCTATTTATCTCGTTTCGGAGAAAACGGAATATATAATGTTATTGCTATTTCTGTAATTATCCCTTGTCAATTAGTATAGTTTACATACATATTTTTGGAAAAATATTTTCCCTAAAACTCCAGTCAAAGCTTCTGCCTTGCCCATCATGTAAACTTAATGGAGCCAACTGTCATCTTCACCAGACATGTCAGCGTAAAGGAAGTTAGCCAATGCAATTAAAAAGAACATTATGAAAATGTTCAAATGATTCTGGGAAAGGCATGAATGATGACTAAACTTCTGATTAATATGAAAAATTAAGTTAACTTTAATTTGGTTGAATAAAAAGATAAAAACCTTTATTAAACAATTTATTAAAAATCATCGCGGCATTCATTTCAATTCATATCATGTATACAGTATACCTTTGAAAAGACTGGCCAGGTTTAATCCCTTAAGCTTTAAAAAAGGAAAAAAAAATACCACCAAAAATGCCATTGTCATTCCTTTGGGGTTTTATTAGGACTTTCAATGCAAGGAAGGGGATCTTTTTCCCTAATTCTTACATTACATTCCATGTAGTATTAACAGGTGCACAATTCAATGGGAATATGGCTAATGAGATCCATAAAACTTAAAATACTTTGTCAGAACTAACTTTAGCTTTAGTTATCACGTTTCAGATCAAAATGGTAATGAACTGGTATCATTTTACCTGGTAGCATTCATTTTGATAAGCCAGGTATATGTATAGTATTTTGTATAGGTAAAAGGTTTTTTTCGGGTAGACCTTTTTTGGGTAGACTTTGGGGATTAATATTGAATGCATTGTTAACGTAAGAGTTCGTTTACCTGTAGTACCCAGACTATGCAATTTTAAGTGCTTATGAAGTATATTTCTAAACGTGCTATCTATAACTACTTTAACTATAACTAGCTTTATCGCAATTATTGTGTTTGATCTAAAATTACCGTTTTCATGTAGCATATTACCCCACCAACTTGAGTAGTTTAAATTTAGCTAATTATCTTTTTAGTATGCATTTATTATATAGGGCTGTCTTTACCTTTTATTGTCTTTTAGTCTTGCCTTATCGATTGCTGGAGTCACTGGAGTTATCCTAATCGAGGCTCAAATATTTCCATCATTAAATTAAAATGAAGAAAAATGCGAAAAAATAATTCATGTTTGATGCAGGCATGTATGCATATGGTAATAAAATGTATATAAATGCAAGAGTGCTTCCAAAATTAATTCATTCAATAGTTCAGTTTTTATTAAAATCAAGTAAAATTGAAGTTGAGGTTTACAACAAGTTGTAATATTAATTTAATGGAAGTGAGTATATGTTGGAGTAGTGTCCCATAGTTCCGTCAGCTCCATAAAGCACAGCCCGGAAACGGTACCAGAAGTCTTGCTGTACCTAAAATATATATATATATATATATATATAATTAGTTATATAATATATATGACAAAAGTACACTGTAAAATAGTTTGTTGACGCAACTTACATTATTAATTACATGCAATTTTCTCCAGGGGTTCAACTTGCAGTAGTAAATGGGGATCCAGGGTTGAAGTTTGTCGTCTGGTTGCTCATTCAAAGGTCCGGTTTGCTGTTCAAGCTTGCAGATTAGGTATCCACAACCAAGATCGAAACCCGGATGATCCATTACTAATAAAGCACCCACGGGAAGCTTCAGATGTGTAATCACTGGAGCTTCTGGTCTGGGAAGAATAGCAAAACGTGAGGTTCCAAAGAAGTTTGAAAAATCCACGAACTGGAAATAAAATACAATTCAATGCATACAATGCAAATATTTGGCAACAAAATACAGGTACTCAAGTTACTCACTCCCACGACAGATTCCCAAAACCGCTCTTCAATTGTAATTGCCGGACGCGATGAAGGAATATGCCTGCAATTGCCAGGACGCAATGCCTCCGCATACAGCGCTGCGGAAATGTTGGGAAGAGTTCCTTTGGAACACAGGGACAGCGGTGCAGTTGGCACAGGGTTGCACGGAACGGTGGCTACCTCAGTCTTTGCATCACTCATCGTAGGCACTAAAATGGGGATAAAATAGAGATGATAAAATGTTCAGTAAAAAATATAAACCAAACATGCTATCACAAACATATATACGCGTTTACATACCAAGTCCTATTGGTACTGGTACAGTTCTTGGAACTGGTCCTTTTCGAACAGCTGCAGCAGCAATCCGGGCAGATCTTCTGGAAGGACCCTGGATCTTCTCAAGAATACATTTCTTACTTCTCCCCATGTTGAAAAATGTTTGTAAATGTAATGGTAGTAAAAGTTGTGGTGTGAGTAGTTGGATGTAAATTAACGGACTGAGGTTATATCTTTTATAGTAGAGTGGTCTTATCCCAAAGTAAGTTCGCATGAAATAGGAGACAATAGGGAGCTTGTTTTTTAGGGTTATCTTTTATCTTAAAAATTTCATTTTAAGGCATTCATTCACGCTACTAATCTCATTTTAGTCTAAGTCGGTACCATGTGTGACAACTTGTCATGTTTAATCCCTCATATGACTTTTCTTGTATTTTGTTGTTGTGATAAATAAAATGCTATTTTGAGAAATATTTTCAGTTGTAAATTTTATTTATTATAGATTTATTGTACATTAATAATTTTTTTGCTTGTGGTGAAGGTGATTTCCCGGCTGCATGTACCCATTGTCCCGTCCCTGGCGAAAGCGACAGCCCTGAGCCGATACCAATAATTTGGCATCAGCTAAGAATAGTTAAAAAAGTATGGTTAAAAAAGACACAATTGAACGCTCTGCATAAATGATTTAGATATTTGCATCATACATCGGAGAAAGTATGGCGGATTTCGTGCGAGATTGCCTTGTAACGCACTGCCGCTCTCCAAGGCTGGTTCAGATCGGTTTGGGGCAGGGGTCCGCATTTTCTATCAATCTGGTAAAACAACATACTTCCAGGTGCCCTTGTCTGTGGCATTTCCATAAAAATGCAAAATTTTCCATCTTCTTCTCTGGAGTAGAGATGAGGGGCTTCTGGTGGCGGAAGTACAAACGAGTACAGTTGCCTTCCAGATTGCCTGTATATTGCCAGCTGAAAAAAGATAAAAAGTCACATACATGAATAGATTGTAATTAAAATGGAATTATATTGAATTATATTGAATTAATTAACTTACCTTAAGTGCAAAGTACCAGAAACGATGATGCCTTTGTCGCCATTGGTCCTCAAGCCCAGGAGCAACCAGTACACATGAGACGGCAGCCGTCGCTACTTCAATGGGATTATGGTTGGGTACGGAAGGCGCCGGCTCAGAGTTGCCAGAGTTCACACTCATTTCTAAAAAAAGAAAGATCAGGGTGAGGAGACAGATCTAATGAGATACATGAGTTAGTACTCTCTATTCTTACCGTCCATGAGCCGAGTCATGTCGCCAAGATTTGCCAAAACTGTATTTGGGTTTTGTTTTGGTTTCTTCTCAATCCCTTTCCCCTGGGTTCTGTTCAAAAAGTTCTTGAGTCCCCCCATATTAGTAATAAATTATCAAGTTGCTGGTGAAGTAAGTTATCAAATTGCCGATGAAATAGCTAATGATCTGGCTTCATTTTATAGTAGCCAGTTTTGTTGCTGGAGATAAAAAATATCTGTCATCTGTTTTGATAAGCCAAGATAACATTCAATTAATCAATAAAAGTAAAATGTTACAAATCATTCTAATAACGTTTTTCCTCAAGTAGTTTTTGGGTACATTTTGGGTGGACGACTAACTACTATTTTTGGGACCTTAAAGGAGTAACTTTACAATGAAGGCATTGTTAACTCAAAGGTTCATTTACCTCCAGCATCCCAAATGAAAAGGGCCTTTGAGAAAAAATTCATATAAAAAAGGGCCCTGTTTCTCAACATTATCATTACACTCTCATCACTGCTCCTTTGAAGTACACCACCACCACCACAATCTAAATCCTCCAAAATCCATCATCATCATGGCATCTCTACAAGCAAAAATTTTGTAAGTTTTAACTTTGCTGCAAGTTATTTATTATTTAAATTACATGATTTCTAATATTTTTTGAATTTTTATTTAATTTTTGTACAGGTATACACTACTCGTACTGGTTGCTTTTGATGGGGTCTTTGCGGTGCCAGTCGAACAGGAAACCGATCTACTCCTACAGAGAGGGAAGCGGGCATTGATTTATCCTTTGGTGAAAGGAATCGCAGAGGGAATCAGACAAGCCATTAAGCTGAGAAGGGTGAAACGGGAGGGAAAGGTGGCAAAGATGGCCAAGGACGTCGCCAAGAAAGTCATTGGTCACGTAATCGTTGCAGCTGTCACCGGATAACATCCCAAGATGCCCTCCAATAATTTATTCATTATGATATATTAATAACAAGATTTGCAAAATAAAATAAAAATCCTTCCAATTCCTACATTACATTTGTACGGCTACACATTATTTATGCACTGTTTATGTTGAGTGAGTTTCATAAAAAAAAGACTTGAAGGTTGGCTGCTTTTAGCCAAAAATATATAAGCCTACATACGAAACCTTCGTAACTTCCGGTGACTGTGAAACTTCATAATTTGAATAACTATACTATTGAATACGCATTGGGAGCTTCCAAACATTATGCACCTGTTACATTTTACTCAAAATCTTAAAGGCTTAAAGTTCTAAATAGTCATGTCATGCATAAAACTATTTTACTTTGAAAAAACTTTAATTTTTGAGCTAATTAAATATTACCTATTTTACGATGAGATCCATGGAATTCAGATTCAAATTCGTTGAAAGACCGATTTAATGAAAACCATATTCAGTTTCCCAATTATAGCTGATACCTACATATAAATATATTCCTGGTGAGGTGTTACATTCCAGGATATTACATTCCCTATAAAAATTAGCAGCCACCTTTATAAAATATTTGACTTTGATTTGAATTCCACTGTGGACAATTTTCGGGTATTTTAGATAGGGTAATCTAATATATCATGCATGAACTAAACTGTCAATTTTATATAGCATAATATGTAGGTGCATTAGTAAATGCGGTCACTATTACCATTGTAATGTGTTTGTAGCATTCTAGACAAGCCTATTTTATCCATTGTTCCCATAATATAGCCATTCCCGCAATTTTGATGGTTTGACGAATTAAAATACTCAAGTCAAATCCTCGTCACTTCCAGTTTAGTCATTTTGTTCCAGCAACTAATAGACATTACATTAGACTAGGGACACGTATTAGATCATAAGCTTTTTAGCTATTTTTATGCCTAAAGCATAATTTTGTAACAGCTCATCAATTTAATTTTAACACAAATCTGTGCTGTGCATTTTTGGATTGCGAACATTTCACTTGTTGGACGTGATAAATTCGCAATGTAATAATTATCAAGAATTTGCTCCCAATTACTGATAGGATATTATGCAATGAATTTTTAAAATAGAAATCAATAGCAAACGTGGTTCAATGCACTCACAGATAGACACTCACAATAGAAGCTTTACTAGATAGGCCTTATTTTGGGTTAAGCTTATTCAGTACAGTTAAAGTCATTGTTTAATAATGCACCGTTTGTTTTATTCGTCATTTAGTGGGTTCCCTCATTTATCATGAGCGAGATTAATATAAAGTGGCTATATTTATATATGGTCACAGACAATTCCAGGAAAAAAGCACTCTTATATTTCCATCATAATTTCTAGATAAATAATAGTTTGTTAACTAACATTTTCAAACCATGCAATTAACGCAAGGTCTTATCAACTGCTTTTAACCTTCGGACTTCATATTGTGATGAATGCTTGCTTTGATACTTTTTCCTTTTACTCAAAATCTAAATTGTTACCCTTGTCAATGTCAGAATGAAAGGATTAGGCAAAGGGGATCAGTATAGTATAGTAGTATCCGCATTTTTTTCGGTTGACGGATTAAAACACTCAATATATCTATTAAGAATATTACAACCAAATATTTAGCATAAAAAAGCCTACAAGCATGCTTTGATGGCTTTTTCCTTTAAAAGGCTAAGGTAGACGAGTTAAACTATTTTCACTGAAACTGCTCTATTATTATATACATATTTTAAAAAAATTGCGTACTTTCATCGTTTTATATAAGGCTACATAGTTTGTAATACTAAATCAGTTACAAGAAATATTTATTCTTACAAGCTACCAACCCTAATCAATCAGCGCCTAACCCTAACCCTTTATTGCGTAATCAATCCCAGAAATTACATTAGCTTAACGTTTTATTTAATTGGATAAGATGCATTGCAAATTTATATATTTTGGTGTAGGTGACAGCAAATTCTAGTTATATCTTGCCCAGCTACCAATTAACATGAATTTCATTTTGGTTTGAAAATTTTCCATCCATTTTTTACAAAATAATAGTGCAGTTTGCAATGCTACACTTGAACAAGCTTGTAGCTACCAAGTTTTTATAGCGTAATATCCCATTTGAAGCCTTTATTACTCTATTACCAAAATTTAAGTAGATTGATTATTATAGTCATTACCAAAAGTGTAGTAGGTCAAATTATAGTGTAGCTATAAACTTTTTGACCAAATTTTATAGCATTATAGGCACCGGATTTTATTTTAAGGATTATCAAAGGAAGAGGTGAGCTAGCAGGTCGCTTATAATTCGCACTTCATTCATTTTAAATTTAATTCCGGCAGAATTCTACCAATTCAATTTCAATTCACCATGGCTTATCAGTATTAATTCATAACTGTTTGGAAGCCTGCATTAATTACCAATTTAATTTTGTACAGCTATCAATTTAAAAGGCATCTTTTAAGGATAAAGGAAAAGGTAAACTAATTTTTGTAGACTTTATAACAATTTATAATAGTGCATCTACCAAGTTTTCTTCCAATTTCATTCATTTTGTTCAATATCACGATTTCCTATCTATTTATACTTGTACTTCTAACGTGCATAATCTAGTACTTTTTACTGTCAACAAACTGGAAAATTGCTTATAATTGCTTGCTATAATATCCCTTACGCATCGTACTTTCTAATTTTATAGTACCCCATCTATTTTATTCGAAAACGACCAAATTTTATCTACAGTTATAAGCTTTCGTCCAAAATATCCCATTTCATTTTGATCGAAATTTAATTTTACAAAACATTATTCACTTTAAGATCTACTCTTTATGAATACTCTTATGATCAAGGTTAATATGTAGTACTTCTTACTATAGTTTATGTATATGTGCAAAATATAGTTTGACTACTTGGAAATAAGCAAGCTCATAATGCATTATGATGTGACACTCATTATCCATCAATAAATAGAGCCATAATAATGGTCCATTTATTTAGTATTTTCTTATTAAGTAAGAAGCATAAATTCATGCATATGATAAGGGGTTACTTTGTCGGCTTTTCCCAAAAGGGTTGTTTTTTAAGGCTCCAAAAGTCATTCTTCTCGACCCTTGTCAATGTCAGGATTAGGAATAGGTGAACAGTGGCTTTAAAAAAGGGACGTTTGGACACTTGCATTTAGATTTTATCGGTTTTCTATCAATATGATTTTATATTAATCATGTCATTCAGCTTAGTCATTATCACAGCCATTTCATTCAGCCAGTCATTTAGTCAAAATAAGACTTATGACTCAACCATATATTACAATGGGTGAATTGATATGTAAGTTTTCCGGGGTTTGTTTTGGGTACATTTAGGTATTCGGTTTTATTTGAATGGTAGCTTTGTTCAGTCTGACTACTTAAAACCAACTGACTTTAATGTTTCAGTATCCAGTATCGAAACGAACACCGACACTAGTACAACTTTTCTCAATCCAACTAATCATGAATATTGGAAGTCAGCAGAAATCATCAGTGGAGGGAATCATGGACTTGATTGAAAGTGGAGACAAATCCTCTACTTCCACATTCAGCACTCCATCATTTTTACGCAGAATGTTGGATGATTGGGATTCTGATGTTCTTTCGGACATTTCTGATGAGACCAATGATTGCAACGGACGTACCAACACCTGGAACGATAACGCGTCGACAAGTCCTCCAAGAAAATACACCAGCAGCAGAGAGAACGCGGTCGTACTTTCCAAAAATGGTAAGCGTATATATTTGGTCATATCCATTAATCCATAAATATATCCATGAATTGATTAAATAGTTGTAATTGTAATAATAATAATTGTCTCCTTGTATTTCCAAGAAAAATCTAGTTCCAGGGAATCCAAAAGGAAACGAACTTCCAATGGCTCGGATTATGGAGACTATTATTCCAGCTTGGAAAGGAATCATCCCGTGGACAAGGTCGTCAAAATTCCGGACTATGCAATTGGTGTGAAGGATTTACCTCCAGCCAGCCGAGAAGACCACCGTTGGTGGAAGTATGCGCTGGGGATAGTCACAGACCGACAGAAAGGGATAGGATCTGGAATACGGGAAGTAAGGAAGCCTGAGACCCCGCTGCTATTTGAGAAATCTGACAAGGAGCGAGCAGTTCTGGTGTGGACAATGCCGTCCACACCAGATAACTATGACTTACTCTACTATTTAGTAGAAGTAGGCATTCTGTCGTTAGATGGGAGGAATGTGGTGTTCTTCACACCGCTCGTCTACAAGTCTGCTTTCTGGACATCGATGGCAGTAAATCTTGCCGGTGTAAGTTTACTAAATAAGAGATCCATTTGTACTTGAAAAGTGAAATCCTTAAGTGAAAAGTGCTTAAAATTTTGTCTTTTTCCCAATTTTTTCAGCTGGAACCAGAATGTGGCTATACATTTAGAGTGACAGCTTTTGGATCAGACGGAAAAGCCGGAGATGCTTCTAATACTGAATACATTCATACTTGAATTTGAATTAGCCATTTTGATAATAAATGATGAAATAAATAAATTTATATATAAATATATACTGACATTTGCCCATGTAAAATACACACATCACTGCATCACACTTTCATGAATAAAGGCAAATACTTTTCACCATTAACTCATTCAATCGAGACAAGACAAGAGGAACTGGTATTTTGAAGCCATAAGCATCTCTAAATATTTCATCCTAATGCCTTAATAAGATATATATATGAGATATATAAATATATAAAGACTTTCTAGGTGGCATATTTTTATATAGACTTTGGTATATTAATAAATAAATCCCGCTCTTTAAAGTATCCATATATAATAATATCTTCAGTCTGACTTAAAAGCTACAAATTTTGCACATGTGGTGGAAATAGTTTGCAACTTGCAACCATAATCATGGCTACATAACTGGTGACAAGGATAATTGGTGAGAGCTAGTGGACACGACATTGATAATATTTTATTGTTATGCATTTTACAAAAACTTTGAATCTTATTATTAACATTATATTTGTACATACATGTGAGGGTTCAGTGAGTTTGATAAACGGAAGACTTGACGGTTGGCTGATTTTGCTTAACATGTATACATCTGACTAAATATCCGTTTTTCTATAAACTAGCTAGATGAAGGTGAATATTTTCACTCAGTCTCTTAAAAAACACCAGCCAGTCATCATCAAATTCAAGGAACCTTTCAACTCTTTTTTCTCTGAGAAAAGTATGATTTAGCGAGTTGGAATTTTTAGACAGTGTTTGTTTTATTACTGTTAAAAATTCTGATTTGGCTAGCTCACACTTTTCATAATCAACTTGAAAAAGACATCAATCGCAATCCTACAAGGTAAGCCAACAAACTTGATAATAATTAAGCTGCATAACTACATATTAATATTAAGAGAGTAGTATTTACCTTATTTTTTCCAAGCCAGTTTTAATTTTGTTAGAGATTGACTCAGTCATCATTTATCATCATTCTAAATTAGGACCAACTTATCCCGAGAAATAGAGATAATTCATAGGTGCATTGTACTACAGATAAACAAAAAATGTATTATAAAGTGGTATCATGAGGATTTCTATATACATAAAGCTCAATAGTTTGCTGGTTTAATCGAGTTATCCTTATCATATTTCCATCATAATGGCTAGATCATAATATAATGCTGGATTAATTGGCTTCCCGCAATAATTGCTACCAATTTATTATAGCATAATATGCAATGCTAGAAACTTGCTAAAAACAAGACTGCAAGCATCATGCATGATGAGGCTTTGATACATTTCACCATAATTTGGTCTTTTGGTGCTTTACTTTTCTACCAAAATTTTGGTAGATTAAAATATATTTCGTAATATAGTACGTTATGAAAACGGTTTTATCCGAATTAGTGATAATTTGTTAAAAATATTAATACCAGCATGAATAAAAGCATATTATATGCATAATTTTTTTTTAGAAAATGATCTCACTGTAAAAGCTTTATACCAAAATATCACAATTATTTTTAAATTTATAATTAGCAATTTTAAAGTACCTATTTTTCAACCAATTTCATTTTGTTATAGTTAGTCCTGCAGTTATATAACCAAGCTCAAAACTAGATGTGCATGACGTGACACCAATCCTAAAAAGAGTTCAACTAGTACGAGCATCATAAATACTTTGCACGAATTTTCGTCATTTTTAATAACTAGTTTAATAATTAGTATTTACCTTATTAATTTGTAAGTAGCCAGTCTTAATTTTAGTCATCAAAAAAGATAATTAATTGTATTACAGTTAAACTGGATACGTCACATCATCTAAACAAGCTCTTTCCAAGAAAACCCAAAGAGGACATAAAAAACTATTTTAAAATGGTATTGAAGTTGTGGTCATTTTATTTCAACAGTAGATATATTCAGTATAAGCCTATTTATCAGTATACAGCCTTGCCTTATCAATCGGTGTCCGTTCAGTATAAAGCTCAGTACATATTATCCCAACATTGCAACATATCTTTTTGAGAATTATCTTTTTGGGTTATTTAAATATCTAAATTAATTTATTATAGTTCTTCTATAGGGAACGCTATAGTTTATTGCACAAAATTCAAGCTTTATCTAATTAGCTAATTCATGCATTGAACAGTTAAAACCATTTGCTTCATGCATTTGCTTTGATACCTTTTACATTTTACTTCATACCTCTTACCTTTCCCAAGAATCAGTCATAATATATTTTGGCATTTATTTTAGATTTTTTTTGGCTTTATTTAAAAGTATTTTAAATGAGTTATTTGAGTTATGAGCCCATTAGTATGTACATAGTTTGTCCCGCAATTAGTGATAATTTGTTTAAATAATTAACACCAGCATGAATAGTTTAAAAAAGCATATTATATGCATAAAAACTTTTTAGAAATGATCTCACAGTATAAGCTTTCTACCAAAATATCATATTTCTTTCCAATTCGTACGTACCAATTTTATAGCACCTATTTCATTCGAAAACTACCAATTTAACGTAGCACAGCTACCAATTTTGCTACCAAACAGGTTTAAGCTTGCAGTTAACTTGTCATTTTTCCTAAAAACATAAGCACTAAAAATATTTATAGAAAATGATCTTACAGGTATACAATATCACGAGTTAGCATGCATATTTGGCTGGTTAGCCCCATTTTATACTGTATTTGGTATCAACATAAATTTAATTGTTTGGTAGCTACCAAACAAGTATAAGCAAGCTTATACTTGTTTGGTAGCTACCAAACAATTAAATTTATGTTGATACCAAATACAGCTTGCTTTCAAACTGTTATAAGCTTGCTTATAATTGTTTGGAAACTTGTTTCCAAATAGCATGATTTCCTGTCGATTTCATTTTGAAAACGATTAATTTTATAGTACCATTACTAAAAATCTAGCGTAGTGCAGCTACCAATTCTATTTATAGTCATTTTAATTGTTCATTTATTTTGCTACCAAAATGTTGGTAGATCAATATGTATGTATATTGCATTTTTACTGCAAAAAACTAAAACAAATGTTTGAAAACTTTCAATCATTATAAACAATTCTAGTAATTATAAGCTTGCTTGCTCATTTCACATCTCATTTTGATAGAAAACGATCAATTTTATGCAGCAAAATATACTAGGTATCATAATTTCATGCATATGATAAGGGTTTACTTTGGGGTTGGGTTGGGTGGTCTTTAAGGGCTCCCAAGTCATTGTTCTCAACCCTTGTCAATGTCAAAGCGAAAGGATTAGCAAAGGAAAATGTCTTGCACATAATATAGTTATCTGATAGGTTGACGGATTAAAAGCATGCATATTTTGATGGTATTGTTATGCAAAAGAAAAGGGGAACAATAAAAAGCCAAACATGTATGTATATCATCATTTTGATTGCCAATTTCATTTTGGTCAGTTTATTTATTAGCATTAAACTAAGAAATGACTTGGCATGATGTCAATGTCATTTTGAAAACGACAAGTTTTCTCAAAATTATAGTGCAGTTTACATGAATTTGAATATCTTGGCTTATCAGTAACAATATGGGCTAAATATAGTTGGTCCCGCAAATTTGCAATTTGGAAACTAGCCTCCAAACAGTTATAAACTGTGCTTATAATGCAATATAAAATTGCTTGGGAGCTTGTGACATATACGCTAAAAACATTTCAATTATTGTAAACATCAAAGCAGCATAAATACATAGATGATTTCCCATATTATTTCGATCAATTTTACAAAGCATAATTTTCTATTTCATAATCTTTTTCATTTTGATCGAAAACGATCAATTTAACATAAAATGATTTGATATGAAGTCAGGATTATCACAAAGTCTTTGTTCTCGACCCTTGTCAATGTCAAACCGAAAGGATTAGCAAAGAAAAAGTTGAACTATTTGGTTTGACTTTATCGGTTCCTTTTTTATATGCATATAAATTTATAAAATAGTAAAACTAATTCAATTGTTTTCCACCGTTATGTTCCGGCAGAAATCTGACATTAGGCTTATCAGTATTTATATGTGCAAAATATTGTGAATCCCGCATTTATGTGCAAGCTTGCTTATAATTGCTTGAGAGCTTGCTCCCAAGCTATATTATGTGCATAATGTGACACCCATTATCAATAGCAGGATTATCCTTTAATTTAGTATGTATATCATTTGTTACATTTTTACTACAAAAAACTAAAAAGATATTTGCACTTTCATTCATTATAAACCTTGCATGGAACTGTTTGGTAATAAACAATTAAATTTATGTTGATATTGGTTGATATTTGGTATTTATCAAGTCATTTTAATCTTTATTTTCTACCAAAGTTTTGGTATATATGTATGTATATCATGTTATTACAAAAAACAAAATGACAGATGTTTGCAAACTTCCATTCAGTATAAACCTTGCTTAAGTATAAGCTTGCTTTATTAAAACAAATGTTTGAAAACTTTCAATCATTTTACACATTTCAAGTAATTATAAGCTTGCTTTCTCATTTCACATCTCATTTTGATCGGAAACGTTAAAATTTTACATAGCTTCATTACTCAGTTATTTCACTTTGACAGAAAACGACCAAATTTATACAGCAAAATATGCTAGGAAGCAGAAATGCATCCATATGATAAGGGTTTAATTTGGGGTTGGGTTGGGTGGTCTTTTAGGGCTCCAAAGTCATTGTTCTCGACCCTTGTCAATGTCAAAGCGAAAGGATTAGCAAAGGAAAATGTCTTGCACATAATATAGTTATCTGATAGGTTGACGGATTAAAAGCATGCATATTTTGATTAAAATATTAGAAACAAGTGCACTTGAAATAAATTTATAAAAAGTAGCACTAACAAAGTAGGTATATAATAATTATATGTTCTATGGCCAATTTCATTTTGGTCAGTTTATTTATTAGCATTAAACTAAGAAACGACAATTTTTGTCAAAATCATAGTGCAGTTTACATGAATTTGAATATCTTGGCTTATCAGTAACAATATGTGCTAAAAATAGTTGGTCCCGCAAATGTGCAATTTGGAAACTAGCTTCCAAACAGTTATAAACTGTGCAATTTTATATTGCATGACGTGACATATATGCTAAACCCAAGCAGCATAAATACATTGAGGATTTCCCATATCATTATGCATTTATTTTCTACCAAAGTTTTGGCAGAAACAGATGTTTGCAAACTTCCATTCATTATAAACCTTGCTTGGAAATGTTTGGAAGCCATAATTGTTTGGTAGCTACCAAACAAGTATAAGCTTGCTTATACTTGTTTGGAAGCTTGTTCCAAACAGTTATACGCTTTCTACCAAAATATCAAATAGCATGATTTCATTTTGATCGAAATGAGTAATTTTGTAGTGCCAATTTCATTCGAAAACGACCAATTTAATATTGTGCAAATATAGTTTGTTCCGCAATTATGAACAATGTTATAACTGCTTGGGAGCTTGCTCCCAAACAGTTATAAGCTTGCTTATAATTGTTTGGTAGCTACCAAACAATTATAACCTTGCTTATAATTGTTTGGTAGCTACATTATAAGCGTGCTTATAATTGTTTTGAAGCTTGTTTCCAAATAGCATGATTTGCCGTCGATTCCATTTGAAAACGATCAATTTTATACTACCAATTTCATTCGAAAACGATCAATTTTTCTATGGCAGAAATCTACCAATCGAAAGTAGTGCAGCTACCAATTTTTCAACCAATTTCATTATCAGTATTAATATATGCATAATATAGCTGTTCATGCAATAAGCAAGCTTCAAACTGCATTTTATATGCATGACGTGACACCTAGACCAAAAACAGTTCAACTATTACAAGCACCCAAGCAGCCCATGATTCCCCATCAATATCATCAATGCAATCCATCATTTTGATTGAAGTCGATTATCAAGCCACTTTATTATAGTAATATATTTTTAGCTATATTCATTCATTTTTAATCTTCATATCATTCATATCAACTAATCATTTATCATTTCATTTTTATCGAAAACAACCAATTTCTCCGGCAGAAATCGACCAATTTAATATAGTGCAGCTACCAATTTTACATAGCATCATCTCCCATTCAATTTTCGGCAGAAAACGACCAAAGTTTAACGGCAGAAATCGACCAAAATCCCAAAATCTACCAATCACCTACCAAAAAAAAATCAGAATTTTTAAACATTAGACTTGTTTGCAAAAATCCTGACCCGCTAAACCGCAGTTCTCTAAAGAAAGTGAAAAATTGTCGCCTTGCAATATTGGTCGTG
>JAQFZH010000128.1:0-49649 GCA_034695485.1 Entomobrya nivalis | reverse complement strand
ATGAGAGCCATAGGCACGGTAAAAAATGGATTTTAAGAGTTGGTGTCGTTTGGTGCATTTGCCTTTCTCTAATCATCATCATGATGATGCATGCTATCGTAAAATCGTATATGATATCAACATGTGTAAAAACAAACGATCTCACACAGTCATAACACTAATATCGTTTTACTAATTTCTCACGATGGACAAAAGCGGTGAGCTTGTCCAGATCATGCCAAGAGAGAACGATATGGGAATTTTCGGAGATCCTTGAATGACTGGACTGGGCTCAATGAATGGGCTTTATGAGTAGAAAACTAGTTTTCGGGTTCCTTTCTCTCACTTTAGTTTTGTGTGAAAAAGGAGCAGCGGTGGCAACAAGAAGGCGAGAGGACCACTGCGTGAGGATGAGCTTTGTGAGAACAAAACCTGTTTCGCGTACACTTTTTGTGTACTGGGTCCTTTGGTATGTATGCATTTAATGAATATATGAGCATCTCACATGACAAGGTGAACTAGTGACTGGACATTGCTTTTGTGCATTATTGTCCCAGAGAGTTCCATTGCATATCAGTAAATGAATGAATGGGAAATAGGAATATGAGAATATCAAGTTGAATCAATAATGACAAAAAAGATACAAAAAAGTTGTTGCTCCCTTTTTTCTACAACTTGTTTGATTCTTTTCGGAGATGATTAATAAAACAAAATTATATAAATAATGTAACAAGATACCTTGGGTCCATCACTTGGTCCGTGTGAAAACATTTAAAGAAGTAATCTTTTTGGAGGAAACAAGTTTTTACCCTTTTTTGCTCCAGTCATACTCGGATGGATCTTTTGCGCTTCAAACAAAAATTCTCCGTTCACCCAAAAAATCTTTCCATTTTTCTGGACCAAGACCGGTTCTCAAAAACCGTTTTGGCTTAAGTTCATTCCTTTACGTGGACCAAATTTATTTGATACTAAAAAAAGAAACATCAGATCACGTCTCAAACAACTTTCTGGTCACACACTTCCGGAAATATGAATATATTGTCAACATTGTGTTATTTTTTAAGTGGATGCATTGACATCATGGGAAATGAGTATCCCGTTACTTCAAAAATCCGTTTTTAAAGAAATGAACTATGGGCTTTGCATTTTTATTGCATGAAATTCAAAGAGGTCCAGTTTTTTGTTCCGATTTTTCTCAGGAATTTCCGTTTCCTTATGATCCCGTTAAGTATGAGTTGTGCGTGGTACTACGTCGTCCAATCAAGTAGGCTGAAGGTGCATTCAATGCATCTTATAATATAATATTGCTCCATCCTCCATACCTTTTACGTAATGAAACTGATTTTTCTAAATCTAAAAATGGTATTCAGGTTTACGGTAAATTCCTATACATATTTCTCATTTTTGAACTGAAGAATCATAGAATTTTTATCCAGAGTGGTTTGCTTTCACGAGAAGTCCAGATCATTTTTACAGCTTACAAAATTATCTGCGCAGATTTTCGCAGTAACCTGTTATAAAACATCGGTGATTTTTTAAGGATTAATAAAAAAGTTTGCAGTAATCTTGTTTTGAGTTTTGTCGAAAAAATATTTCTTTATGTAATACGGAAAAAGTCTAAGCTTATCCTACGATTTTAAAAACAGTCAAGTCTCTTATATTTTAAGAATATTATCGAACGTTTAACTTCTAATTATTTAATAAAAATATTTTCTACAATTACAGTCCAGACTTTTTTGTTATTGTGTATAAATTAAGGCATTATTCAACTTAAATTGAGGTATTTAAAAAAGAAAACTTACTATCAACCAATTCTTTTTTTTTAATAATAGGTTTTCGAATGTATTAGTAAGCCAATTAATCCCACTTCGCCCACAATTCTAAAATTAGAATTTTTAGTGTAAAACACATTTTGTGCTGCATAAGTGTTTTGTTCGATCATAAAAATGTATTTAGTTCACAACGCTGCTCAGCATCATCAAGCTGCTTTGGCTGTACACCAACAAGCCGCCCACTCTATGGATTTTACACAGGTAAGCCATGTTATAATTTTGTTTCTTTTCCAACATATTTTTGTGCATCTCTTGTATTGTATGCAATGGGAAAAAATGTGCTTCAGGGAAAACATTAATCGCAGTATTATACTTGATAAGCTCAAGTTTTGTTTTAATAGCCCCTATTTAGCTATCAAAATGCAGATGTTATCTTGTAGCTCTTCCTGTGTCTAAAACAGAACGATAGGCTAAAATCTAGCATTACATATTGTATTACAACTCTGGAATTTTACATTTCTTGAACTTTATACCAAGTAGATTAGCGAATCAGTGTAGGCGAGCTTTTATATTTTAGTACGTATCGTTTTTTTAACTCAAACCTATTAAAGTCGCTTTGGCTAATGAGCTTTTTATGGACATTACCTGGCAAATGTCCTGAAGGTATCATTTTTTAATTAAGTCTAAAGCTATTATTCCCAGATCGTTTTTAGATACGTCCTTTTCAGGCATTTTTCACTAAAAGTTTCGATACATTTGTCGGCTTATGCATACTGAGAATAGTCGAACATGTACAAGTGAATTTTATTACAGGTGATTTGGTAAATTTATTTCAAATCTGCTCTTAAGTTAAATCCACAGGATTTTTTCTAAATTTGCATTGCATGTAAAGAGTTGTAGGCTTCAACTTCATCAACTTGACAAATGAAAGTTAAATGAAATAGAACTGATTTACATAAAATAATTAGTACAATCTTTCTACAATGCTAGTTATTTTGTTCAGAAAGATCAATTAGAAATATTTACATATGGTATTCGTATCTCGTATTCTGCATCATTTTTGATAAATTACTAATTCAATACAAAATGTTTATATTCAAATAAAACATACAATTATACAAATTATGCATCAAGACAGACAATCAATCGTTCATTTAATGAATTGCATATGAATACAATGTGATACTGGAAATTTATTTGAACTTCAGCTTTTTTACTTTTAAAATTAAAAAACATTCATGTATGCATATCTGTAGTCCAACTGTCCAAAAAATGATCATGCCAAGTTATTTATTGCTTTTCTAACTAGCCAATCTTAAACTCATTTTATTTGGCGCATAGTTGGTATGTAATAAAACAGAAATATGATATATTTTGTTTACTGCACTACGTGTTTCAGTTTTAAGATCATAAAATGATACCTATTTACACAGCTCAAGTAATTGTTTCAGACCAATTTGTTTAATGGTCCGTTTATCCATAAAAAAAGAAGAAAAAATGCAGGGTTTCTGATAATAAAAACGATATATTATAGAGCATATGTCACTATACGTTAGAGTAAATAAATTTTACATTAGTAACTGGTCTTAATAGCTCGGATTGTTATGATTGTCCGAAAAATGTTGCAGTTAAAGCTATGGGATGACTTGAGAAATTATTGTGAAATGAAAATTGATTGATATTTCGTAATCGCGAAACATTTTATGTACAACTTATTAATGTAGATAGAATCTGATTCACTGTATTCCTAAAATCAACTACAAAATGAATTTATAATGCCAGGCAAGTTTAGTTTGCAAAGACATTTAAGCTGCATAAGAGACACAAATTATATTTTTACAGGCTCACATCACGGCAAAGTCACGGTTGAAAGCTAGCAGGGGTAAAACAACAAGTAAATTGAACATCAAGTAATAAATTCGTCGTTCGTGCTCTGAACAGAAAATATGATAATGCTGGAAAATTTTCTTCATAATTTTTTGTGTCTAGTATAAATTATTTCAGTCACTCCATTACCGAAACAGCATCATTTTTCTTCTTGATACCTCACTTAGAGCTATAATGATATTGCTTTTTAATAATAAGCTAGTCTGTAAGTCTAGAGCAATTTATTACGCTGTTAATGTTTAAGAACATTTCTCATCACGCGCTTCTCCACTAAAAACACTGCCATTGTGCATTACATAATATTTTGTACTACTCAAAAGGTGAAAATTAAGATGCATAGTTATTTCAAAAACATAACTACATGCCAACATGCATGTGTTGTTATTTGTGCAACCAACCAAGAAAAAGCCTCTTTCAACGTTTTTACTCCCTCATCTCATCTTGCCCAATCCATTCACTCAACTTCATGCAGATATACTATAGGGGTATTGAATAAATGGTAAAATCTATCATTTTCTTTTGCACAATTACTGTACACGCTCCACTTTCGTAATCAGTATTCAATTGACCACTTTATCCATAAATGACGACGATGATGGTCCATGCAAACGCAAGGAAGCATACACTCTACATATATTTTTACCAGAAAGTAATGAAAGATTATGTGTGATTATCCAACCGCCACCTTCATTGCCATCACCTTTCCCACATTGCTTCATGTGTTTTTTTTTTGTGTCATAGGCTGATACGGATTAGTAAATTATCTTGAGCCGTTTCTTATGCTTTCAAACATTTCATTATATTTATTCAATCTTTAATGATGAATTGGACTGGACCTTAACTCATCCAGAATATTGCTTTCAAATAGTGCAATGAATTACCAATAAAGATTACTTTGAAAGCAGTATCATCATCATCATGGCGTGGTAGGATCAGCGAAATTGTTATGAAATAAAAATCTAGACGTGTCGTTTGCCAATTTATTATTATTTTCTTTTGATAAGCTCTTCTATCGATCTCGTTTGTTAGGCTGAAATAAATGACAGCTTACAGTTTTATTTTAAACTGCATCTCCATCTGTCTTTCTTTTCCCACGGTTTTGCTCTTCTTATCCCTCTGTCCATCAAACTTGCCTTACGTAATACGACAATTGTCTACCTAATCGGCATTTTTATTATCCGTTGTGCAGTTTTTAGAAGGTATAAAAATGGACGTCGGCAGTCAAGGAACAAGAAGAAGTGGAAGTGTAAAATCAACAATGCTTGTCTGGCTGAACTCTCTAAAACTGTGTTGAGGATCTAATCTTTCAAACACTGCTCCGGGCAGATTGCAAATTTGCAAATGCACATGATTGTTTTATGCATGTAGCCTTTTCTCTACTGGCTTGCATACAAACAATCCTTTTAACAGTAAATGCAAAACTAACATTAGACGATGATATTATATTCCATCAACGTTGTTTCAAGATCATCATGTTATGCTGATGTTGTTTCTGTGAGACAACATTAAAATTTGCAATCTTGATCTTGTTACACTTTTGTGCACTGCAACTTCCAAAACAACTGGTCGTTCTGCACACGGAGTCATTTCAAGGTTATCAAGACTGCCATTGGAATAATACATTATGTCTGCTACAATGTAATCTTGCCAAAAAAATACAAACTGCATTCGTAAGAATTATATGTTTTGCATCCTCTCAAAAAATCTAAATTATTGAAAAGTAGATATAATCTTGGATAGGTCTTATTGCTTCTTTGGTAAAGACAGAAATTGAAATTGCAGTAACAACAGTGAAGAGTGCGGTTCTAATGGATGACTAGGTTCAGAATAAAATGAATAATTATTTCACTTGTATATTTCTCTGTAATCTGTTGATTTCATTATTGCTACCGAACTTTGTTCACCCTTCCTCTTGTCTACAATTTGACTTTTACTTGTAATTATATTGCCTTCAAAAAAAGAGATCTTTAAAGTTAAACACAGGTAATTGAAGATATCGTATTGAAGATGATGCGGGTAATTTTCATGATAAATACATTTACTACTGCTCGGATTTCATTTCACGTTTCAAATGAATGATTAATGATTCAACAACACACGTTATTAAGTTTCGTTTTCAAATAAAACATCAGACATGGTTGGCTGTCAGCTTGCCGAGCTTGCTAGGAAAACTGTAAAAAAAATCTAGTTCAGAGGCGCTCTATAATGAATTAGAGAAAATAAAACCATTGATCTATTAAATGCTTACACACAAGCAAAGTCTTACTGAGGAACTACTATAAGAAAAAAATACCTTGTACCGTGGTCTGATGTAACGTGACTCGCTATAAAGTGAAATGGGTGGTGTAGTGATATGGACACAAAAAAACTGAGAGGAAAATAGTTTAGAGGTGCGCATACGCACTGAGCATTACTAAAATGTGATGTTTACAGTTTGAAAGGAAAGTTTTCTTATGTCCACTGATAATTAGAACTCTGGTAATTAATGATCCAAAGAGGATGGTTTGACGTAAGTCAACGGCATATGTTTGTCTCTCTCTCTTTTCCGTCATTTCTTTCAACTTTACGGAAAATTGTTCGTAATAAAGTGTGGATATAAAACTCATTTTGAGAAAATAGATGGAAACGCGACATTTGGGCGTTTTGAGGCTAAAAGCTTTTCTCTTAAAATTTTCTAAGAGAAAATTGCTATCAGGGAGAAAATGAATGAAATGAGGGACGAAGCTATAGTCAACATTAAAAAGAAGAAGAAGAAGAAAGCTTCAGCTTTTCAAAACTCGTAAAGGAAGAAAAGAGGAAGGAGAATTTCCTTCCTAAACAAATAATCCTTGAAGCTTTCATCCAACAGAGTTCTATTTGAATTGCTAATGAATTTGTGGAGAAACAAGATTTCTTCTACGCTTCCAAAGTGGCAATTTACATAAGAAAATGAGTCTCTCAGAGAGTCTCACACACAACAGCTAGACTTTAAGAGTATAATAATAAAGAATAGTGACTGGCTTGGGCTCTTAGGAATAATTAATTAAGGATACTCACACAGTGAGAACGGAACGAAACCAGCGAGTTCTTCTGTGTATTTTACTTGAAAGTAAAAGAGATTTTGAAAGAAGATTCAAAATTCTTGTACTCTTCTAGAACTTTAATAACATATCTAGCTAGCCATTACTTCAAATTCCTGAAAATATATAATTTAAACTAAGCACCTTAGTATATAAAGTAAATATACATATAATAGTGGATGCCGATTTTTGTGATACATATAAGCATGTTTACTTATCACGATCAGAGCATTTATCTTGAAAAAATGAATATCTTGTACACTTTCTTCTAGAAATTTCCATTTGGGTTTCCTTTGATTTATTATTTTCATGCGAGTTTTTACTGATAGTCTTTCATTTAGATTCAAATACATTACTGTGATGATATCATATAAGAATCTTCTCCATTTTATTATCTGGTCACATAATATTTTATGTGCAAAAAAGTTGTAAATACAAATCTTAATAGCAACTCTCAACTACATATCATTAAAGTATTTATTTTGCTTAATAAAATCTTTTCCTGAAATTACCATTTAAAAAAGCATATATATGTATATAGATTTTAAAAGTATCTTACTTTGCTCATCAAGTGTATTCGTGGGAGACGAAGCTGTGCATACATTATGCATTACCCTTAAAACGAGTCGTTAGCCGTGATTTGCAATTTCCAGTATAAAAAGTGATTAGGTGCTATTAATGAACTAACATTTTCTCAGTTACAACCAACCGATGAGTCAGCGTAACAAACTTAATTACATCATATAAATGGCCAAAAGCTGTAACGGAAATGAGCAGTAAAAGTGGAGAAAGCGCTAAGAACCTTAGCTTATCTAAAGTTGCCGCTCTGAAAATGTTGTGTATATGTGAAAAACACATCTATCTACCTATTAATCTGATAGTTTTTATGCGCTACTCGATAGACCTCTGTAATAAGAGAGAACAGAACTTATAGCTATTCTAGCCATCCAAATATGCAATTCATTTCTGTTATGGGCTTGAAAGTCATTAGTTCTTGGCTCAGATCTTCTACATACATATCCTATTTCGTTCCTAAAATTATGACTTCCTTTTTATCTTTTTCAGGAAAAGTGTTCAGTAAAGTCAGTTTTGTGTTACTGACTCCCTCCCGCTTGTCTAAAATATAAATAAAAAGCTAACAACCCCACAATTGTGAAGGCTTCTCTTATACTTAAAAACTCAGAAACACGCAGGAATATACTTTCATAATTAATCGAAGTTTTCTCTCATGAAAGTCTCATTTTGTGATTAAAGCCGACTAAAATTACTTCTCTTCTGTAGAAGCCATCCCAAAACAAAAAGAAAAGCTCATCAAAAGAACAGAGATCTCACAACATCCCTTCATCACGATAGTCGCATGCCTGCAGGAGAAAAACCTTCATTCATCATTTATATTTTAGACACATCAGTGTTTTAAGGTAGACTGCCTATGTCATCATCATAGGGAGCCATGTAGCACCTTTCACATTTGCAATGCATATTGTTCATGTCAGAGAGAGAGAGAGAAGATAGAAAACATAAAAGAAATCCTAGAAAGTCTTTGGTGTTTACTTCCAAGAACTGGGAAAGTGGAAAAAGAGTGAGAGAGCTGACATGTAAGCGTTTGTTTGCTTCGTAAAGAATTCAGAATAGGATATATACATGCCACCATATATACGCATGCCATATAATATTTAATTCTTTTGTGAGACATCCCCGTTTCTGAGGTGGAATAAAATACAGGGATGATGATGCGGGAAGCTTTTTACCGTACTAAAACTTTTCCCTGTCTCGCCTCATTATTTTCCCTGGAGGAAGAGAAAACTCATCGACAAACTTCACCATTTTCTCTTCTCTTTCCCACAACGGTACATTCATACAACAAAAAACTAACTATAAGTGTTGTTGTATAAAATAGTCCTGCTATTATATTATATAATATATATATACGACATGCCTAAAAAAGGCACACTCTTTTCCACTTTTCCTCTCTCTCTTCTCTCCCTTTTTCTCCCCAACAGTCTTTTCCTGATTTTACAATGCCAGGCATGTTTTTCTCGTGATGATGCTGATGATGGTAGTGGTTTAGATTTTCAAAGACGCGAAAGAATAATAGGAATGAGAGCAAATTACCCTCACGTTACGTATATACATTACTTATACAACACACTATAATTATAATATAAAATCTCCAAGATATGCTAAGGTCTATATGGGTTTTATAGCTCTCCGTCATATATGTGATTGTTTAAGTGGAAGCACTCAAGGAAAAAGCAAGCCTTCAAAAATACCAAGCTTGAATCTTTGCTTCACATTCATTATTATGCTTCTCTTTTCCTCTCTCATATTACTACTTTTATAGACTCCACTAGGGTTTCAGACAAGACTCTGTAAAAAAATGTGTGTATTATATGCCTGCTTTGTCTTACTGTCTCAACACCAACACTACCAAATACATCTCTACCATTTTCAAAAATATATCGCCCCCATATTCGTTATACAAGTTTGAAAGGGGAGACGCTTTTGCTACTCCATTTTATGCATCTTTTAAGTTTATATTCATATAAAACCTTTCATTTCATCCCACTTCTCTTTCTCTTTTTTTATTATATCGAAGAGTAAAAGAGTAATTTCACCTTACCACCACCACTACTTTCGTCTGCTGTTACTTTTTCTCGTCATGATGATGGCGGTGGTGTATGGTGTAGTGGAATTGGAATATATAAAAGTGAAAAGAGAACTTTAGTCTATAGAACTGAAGAGCTCATTACTTTTCAGACAAACAAAACTTTTCCATTCCCCCAAACTCTCTTGATTTTCGTCTCTTTTATTTCCTTGTGTGAGTTTCCCTTTTCATCTCTCATACTCTCTTCCCTTTTTGCATTCTTCTTTCCTTACTTCGAAAAATATATAGATTTTTCCTTACCTTTAACATTTATGTTTTCTATTCCCCTCTTTTATTTCCCCATTTTTGGTGAGTGAGACTTTCGTGGAGAGTGAGGCAACAAAATGGGCCCCTCTTTTTCCCCGAGATATAACTTTTATGCCTTTTTTACTGAGTTTTCTGCGTGGAAAAGGAAGGATGATATGCGCTTCCTATTTACATCTACAGCATCTCCAACCCCTCTTTTCGTACTATTTATATTTCTACTAAAAACAAAATGGGTTCCTGATTTATACTCAAAACTACCATTTTGTTTGAATCGTTGGTAGTAATTTAGTGTGCTTCTCAATATGAAACTATATATAGTGTAAGCGCTTCTCCCATTAAATCAGCAAATTTTGTTAAGAAATTTACACAAATGTATTTTCAAAAAATAACAGCCATTATGCCAAAGAATTTATTTCACTAAACGAGTTAGTATTTTAACGGCAGTTAAGTGTTGGCTTTGGAAAAGAGGAGTGGTATAAAACACACAAATTTTAGTGAACATATTAACTAGTTGGAGAGATCCATACTCATTACTAATGTAAATCGTATGCAAAGGCGAACTATAAGCTGTTTACTTGGTTTGGCGTTGTAAGTAAATCCATTGGTGCGTTGCTGGATGGGAAAAGATGTATTCAGAAGTACACAAATACCACCTTGTATTTGTTGGATTAGATGAGATAAAGGTATTCCGATTAAATTAGTCATTGTCACCGGAAATGACTCTAGTTGCTGTAATAATGCTACAAACTACAAAATTCTGTTTTTGGAAAAGCGTACAAAATGCATAATTGTCTGCGTATTATGGGTAATGAATGCAAATTTAGAGACAGATAGAACTCGAAAATCTTTTAGAAACAAATCTAATAAGCATTGGCCGTAAAACAGGAATGAAATACCGCAAAGTAGCCCGATTTTGGCAACTTTTCCTATTTACTTTAGTGGCAATCTTCAGAGAATACATAGTTTGCTTGGTAAAATTACAATTTGGATAAAATACCACCAGTAGTAGTATTATAGCACATTTACTTAATGTATTTACAGACTATGGATCATTGCAATGAGCAATTCAAGGGTCTGTACAAAGAAATAGCTTTACTAAGAAATTAAATTAATAGTGTGCCTAATAAATTGGCGACTTTATCAACACAAGTTTGTTGATAAAACACACACACACGATAAAATAAAAAGCTCTGTGCTAAATAACAAAACCAATTAATTTGATATAATTGATTAAATCAAACCTTATCTCTTAGTAGTATAACATTTTATGATCTTGTGCTTAAATGTTCAATTTATGCTTATTTTGACCTGCATGATTCGACTTGATAAAAAGGAATATTTTTTGAGCTATAATTGCTTGCATGAATTACATATTATATAGATATAAATAGTATACATACTTAGTTTAGATTTTGTACAAAAATATGGAAATCGTTGAAGTTAAAGATATTCATCTAAAAAAAATGCTTTACTTGACTAGCTACCCAACGATTTAAAAAAGATCTCATTTTTACGTAGTTGCTCCTTGTTCGTAGCCACACGGCTCGCCGAATAGATTAAAATATTAGCTACTGGGAAAAATACTATAACTTACACACACTTTTTGCTGTCAACATACAAAAATTGTGCGTACCAAATTGGTAGTTTTTTATGGAAAGTTTGTCATTTAAATGTTTTATGTTCTATACGTCTTCGCCGGGTTTCACATCTTTGCAAGTTTGATTTTTAACCAATGCAACACAATTTGTCAAACGACGCTCGACACTACAGCTCTGTAGAAAATGTTTTATGGTAATAAGTCCAGCTAGGAAAATCCTACTAGAAAATTCCGAAACAATCTTTATCAAGATGCAAACAGGTAAAATCAAGTTTTCTGCTCAGACTATATAAGTAGATTATTAATACAAACAAAAAGTTCCATCAATCATTCTTAAATTACGCATTCGTGTTGCATAAGAAGCTAAAGATAATCTATGAGGAAAAGTCTGTTTCAAAAGTATATTTATTATTATTTCTCTTTTGGGTTTGATTGTGCTTGCAATACAGAATTTCATTTCTTGTATTATGTATTTGTATATGCAGCTTGTTCAATGTTGAGCAAAAGTCTCGAAATATTTATGTTTTTCTCTTCACGTAGAAGATTATTAAAGGAATAATATTTTCCCAAAGATGGACTTTATTGGTACTGCTTTCACGGAGGCTGACTGGAAGTCATAATTCATTTTCGGCTCTGTAAACCCAGCGAACAAAAGGAAAGTATGGGGTTTTCACAGGAATAGAAAATAAAATTCATCGTCTTTGTACATGCATATATTTCACATCCATCATACGAAAAATTATACGGCATGCTGAGCATATTGGGGAAGACTTGAAATTTTCGTTAGTAGTTGTGTCGTGCCGTGTGTCATGAAAATAGTGAATACTTAACTGAATTCACACCACGTTCCTCAAAAGGGAAAATGAAACCGCGCAAAGTCTACTTGATCATCATTATTACAGCATCTCTCCCTTTTTGAGTGAAACATAAAAGTAAAGTAGAAGAATGAAAAGGAAAGGAGAAATAAGGAAGAAGGATTTTCTAGTGAAATTTCATTTTCCATCATTTTCATGATTTTCATGCCAAAATTTCTGCTTGGAGAGTTTCGGTGTCCCATCCGTCTGGTCTGAATTCTATTATTTTATTAGAGTTACTATAAAAGTATTTTACTTTCAGATGGTAAGTTAGTTTTTAGAGAGAATGAGAGAGAGAGAGAAAGGTTCCTTGAAGTATGAAGTAGTAGTGGCCGTGGTTGGATTCTCTCTGGAGATGGAAGTATGCATGGTAAAGCAAGGAAAAGGAAAATAGAAGCCATCGTAGCAATAGTAGAGATGGTGGTTTGAAGCTCATTTAGAATGCTAATGTGGGACACTTGGCAGAAGAGAAAGTAAAATTGCTTGCAAGAGTGTCTCATCTTCTCTCAGACGTTTTGTAATTTTGTCAGTCCCTTTGAATGTTTTGTTTGAAATTAATTCATTAGTATTCCTTTTACCGTGTCCTTTTCTAGACTTGTACTCACACAACATGATGACGACGGCAACGACCACTACGATTGCCATTATAATGTGAATATATAAACTATTAAAAAAACTAAATATATACTTTCGTCTTATTACATTCTACAGATTCTATCATCATCATCACTGCAGCTAGAGCATCAAAACAGAAGAACTAGTCACTTTTCTATGTACACAACAAAATTGTAGTACTTTTCTCATAGAAATTCGGCAAAAGTAGACGGAAATGAAAATAAAACCAAACAGAAACACATTTACTTTTGCACACTTTAACTTTGAGATTCATTATTGAAAGAGCTATTCTCTCTACGAGAAAATGTTTTTCTCAACAGATCGTATTTATTTGCATATTATAAGAATGCATTTTGTTCATTGTAGAGGATTCTTCTTATTGCCTTTTGTAATAAATACGTATTTTCACAAGTGACAGTGAAAGGGCTATTATGTTAAAGAATGAAAATTGTAGATAGTTGAAGATTGCATTTAAGCACTGTACAGTAGTAGTAACAATAAGAGATACAATGAAAGCGATACAATAGTCAAAACAAAATTTCATTATGCTATCATTTCATTTATTCTCTTTTTCCTTTGATATTTACAAAGTATTCATTTCGTTTCCGTTTTTAAAAAGCAAATATGGTGAGAACCTACGAAAAATACTTTCACCTGACATATTTACCTCTCTTTCCATTTCAATGTCATATTTTTCTCTAAATGTCAGATACAACCTTTTCGACTTGCTTCAACCAATTCCATAGTTGTTGACGTTAAATTAGAACATAGATAATTGGAAAATAAAATATTTTTTGGAAGATATTTTTAAATCCCAACTTCACAAAATATATTGTAAAAGGTGTCAAAAAAGTCTGATTAGTGTTTCTGATGCCTTTGTTTTCTAATTTAAAAGGGCTACTGTAAATATTATCAAAATGTTACTTTGTCGAAGCAAATTGTATTTTTTTAGGAATGAAATAAGAAATACATAGTTTTGGGCTTAACATATATAAGTGACATACACAACAAATATAAAATCTATCCTTTTTTATTATCTTCCGTGACATATCGACTTATTTTAACTTAAGTTTGATTTAAGAACAGCTAAAAATTGTAAAAAGTCCTTACAAGATAAAATATAATTACTAATGAAAAATATGCTTGCGTCACACTATCCGCTTAATTGATAGATAAATATAAAATAACCATTTGATAGATAGACACATGCATTCAAAATGTCTCCGAAACTGGACGCGCATGCGCATTTCAATGTACTGAATTAAATAATTTAATATCGCCTAAAGTTTAATGCATGACGGTTGCACGTTCATCATTTCATTACTTAATTACTATTAATGAACCATTATTTCTACGCATGGCTAAATTTGCGTAGCATAGGTAAAGGGATCCTAGCTCATCTAAATTAAAATGGAAGCTCTACACTATTATTCCCATAATATGCATGTACAGGAAAAATGATATATTGCTGTTGTGTTGGGAAAGGGCCCAATTTAGGCCATAATCAAGCTCAATCATAAATCCAGTCATTCCAGTCTTGATGTTTTGCACAAAAGTCATGATTACTCTTTCGCAATTTCGTTGAACAAAAATTACATAATTTGTACCTGAAAAGAAATAAAAAAGGGATTATTATAAGAGTGCACGTTGAACTTACGTTGTTTATGTTCACAATACAAGACTACATTCAAAATGATTGTGATTATCTTCCATAAAATAATAATTATTATCCTTCAGTCAAGACTTTTATTACATGGAAAAGGCATCTTAAAATCATTTTGTCTCTGTGTTTTTATGTTTTTACTGCAGAAAACAAAACTTGCTCAACCATGAAAATATTACTTGAGAAAGTTAATATGGCTCTGGGGTTAGTTCATATGTATTACCAACGCATTTCTAATCTCTTCCTCTAAAATTATTCCATTTCTCAATCATTAACTACACACATTAATATCGTTTAAACGTTACCCTTCATAAACAAATTGTGCATATATTTTTTTGGTTATTTTCAAATGTTTTTCTTGTCTTTGCTAAAGTGCTACTACTGTGTATAAGCATGCACGTGTAAGCAGCAAATACATACTCAGGAGCAATGGATCTACAGCATAACAATTCAAATATAATTCTATAAATGGAAGGTGTATTTTTGAAGAACTGGTTTCCTGTGAAAATAGTTTATGTAGTAGACCATCATCGACACGATAAGCTTGGTTCAAGTTGTAGCTGTCCATTTTAAAACAATAGTCATAGCTCAGCTAATTTTCTCAGCAGTTCAGGAGGGATTGCAGTATAGTATATTTCTTACAATTTGAGGATGGCATATAAGCATACATGTATTATCATAAATAGTAGTAGTGCCTTCCTGTAGTATGTACTCTATAAATATATTACGTAAGCTTCCGAGTTACCACCAGCCTTACTTTTTATAGTTGATATATGTGCATCGTGTTGCACACCTTTATGTGTTTCTAAATGTATACATCCGTACGTTTATTTGTACAATTCTTTTTAAAGATAAAATATTAAGTACTTAACCTACCATGAAAAGTGTACCACCAGTGTTCAGCTATAAAAAAGGCGAAAGAAAAGCGTAATCTGCATGCAGCACGTATGTTGAGAAATAAAACAGCGATACTTGATATAGTCACACCAGTTTAACCAATCAAGTTAAAGCTAAACCATTTGCAAGTCTAGTTTCATTTATCATCATTATTATGTGATTATAATTTTTATTTTTAGCTTTTGAGCATGCTATGTTGTATCTTGCAGGTTTCAATGTTTTAACTGATTGATGCTACTGGCTACTACCTCGTGTTAAACTGCACGGTCGGAAAATTTTCATTGCGTTGTGTATAGACATTTTTTATTTGAAACCCTATACCCAATAATAGTATCCGTAATTTAAGCATGTTATAATGAACTTGTTTTTTAAAGATTTGTATTTATTTTATAAATGGACCAGGTATTCTATAAAATGTTGAGTATATCAAGAAAATTATCTGTAAGATCTCTAGACATGTTAGGTTTTTCTTTAAAAAATATTTCGACATAAAAATCCATTAAAGTAATACTAACAAAATAGAAGAAAAGTGGGATAGCACTTTTTTAGTATTTTGTTGAAAACATTGACAGTTTTGACATTGACGAGTGAAATATACATGCCCGTAAACACTGTTCGTAGACACACCTGGACAAGCAAAAATTTACTTCTTGAATTACGCCAATTTTACTTGAGTAAATAAATATATGCCCACCATTACTGTGTAATTGGTAGAGAAGTAGCCACTGTGTACTAAGCTAAGTAACTGACATTAAGCAGTTGGGCCACAAACGTGCCCGATGAAGCGCAATAATATAATAGCAGAGGCAGAAGCTGGGGATGCTGACCAGTCAGTTTGATAAATGTGTTTACTAATAACGAAAAAATCTTGATGTAAAAAAATCATAATGCAGGAGATTACAAGGAAAGATATGTTTATTTGTCAATAGTACAAGCAAGAAAAAAATACAAATAATAATGAATTATATGTTCCTTTCCGATCAGCAGTATTGACAGTTGAAGCAACCAGACAATAATATCCATATTCATCTTTAACTTCATTGTTGTCGAAACTAGTGTTAAGTTGTACTGTAATCGTGATGCAGTAATAACCAGACGTAAAGAACAGACATATTTACACGATCATGCACTCATACCATACCCGCCTTATTGTTTATCAGATTTTTTTTCTTAATCCCATGTTACTTCGTGTCAACAGTCAACACTTCAATTGCCAGTTGCACTCAAGACAGTTCCATCATTATCATGATTACCCGATTTTATTGCGACACACCAGCACATACATACAAATTCTTAATTAAGGGTTTCCTTATAAAAATGTCTGATTGAAAAACATGGCATTATTCACAGCATTTTTATCGTTAAATAAATAGTTGTGCACATCTGTACAGTTGAGTCAGGCTATCCGCTTACTGAAACTTAATACGTTTTTTAAAAGCAACATGTATAGATTTTTTTTGAAAGTACACATTTTTCTTAAAATTTCTTCACATTCGACAAAAACAAGTTGGATTTTTCTCATTTATGGTAGTAATTCAACATTCAGATGCATAACAAAAACATCACACTCTTTATAGAAATATAATTACAAAAAAAACGTACATGCATTGTCAATAAGATATATAAAAACTAAATCGTCATCTTGTATCGAGTTGCAGTTCTTTTCTTTTTTGTTAAAAAAAGTTTTATGCTGCAATACAGTATGCAATGCAATAGTCAAACAAAGGAACTGTCAAAAACGTAGAACTATATACGTATTACATTTACATAATTTACGTAGCGGTACTACGAAATCCAACGATAATTATCATAATTATTCTAAGCATGAAACATGAAAGAGCATTCCCACATTTTTATAAACCACCGAATGGCAAGGAAGGGAACTTTACAGGAAGACCAAGGTTGGTTGACATTTCATTTTTCAGTCAGAGCATTAAAACATTTACATGTGCCGTTGCTGTATACAAGCTAAAGATTGTATGACTCCTTCCCTTTTTTTGCCCTCACTCACATAAAAGTAGCGTGAAAGGTTTCCCCTTCCACTATATTCCCAACTTGGTGTATGTGGTGTTGTTGGGTTATAAATATAAAATTGTACAAACAAAGAAAGATAAGGGTACATCAGGGACAGGATTTCTTTTGTAATTTAGGGCATATAAAAAAGGAAGAGGATTTTTCTAAAGAAAAAGGCGGTTGTTACCCACATACACAGGTTGGTATATACACTTCTTTACCACAGTAGGACCAATAGGGCTCGTGCCGGAGGTGGAGTTGCTTGCTTCACTTTTCTCCAATCAAGTCGCAAAAGAGTTCCCCTTCATCTTTTCCTCAGTAAAATAAGAGTGTGTTGTAAAGTGAAAGAGAGTTTCGGTATCCCTCTCTTTTTCTAGCTGTAGGAAAAGCTTTCAACCTAGAAAACAAGTAAAGTAGTAACGGGAAATAACGAACATCGTTATATGAATGATATTACACACAGGAGTAGGATTGTAGCGTCCGATAAAATTCTCATACATCGCTTGCTCGTCAGGAAAAACTGTTTTCTTGTGATTACTTCTGTTTCTTATGGTGTACTCCCCTCTTTGCTGGCTGCCAACCACCCGTGTCGTTGTACATTAAGCAAACGTGAAAGAAAACGATGAAGAAGGAAAAGGAAGGGGAAAATGAAAATGCTCTGCTATTGCCTGAGCTTCGCTTCGTAGAGCTTTGCTTGATTTTGTGTAGGTTTTTTATAATATTATTTTCTTTTCTTATTTCATCGATATATTATGTATGTATTGACTTTAGGAACATATGTTGTTCCTTTTGTACAGTTTAATGACATTGGAATGGAGTTGTGTACGTAAATGAATAAGTTAAAATGAAATAATGTTTTTTTTCTTTAATGAAATTTTAAGTCAAAATTTTCTCTTAAGCGTTTGTCTAATGTATTTCTAAAATTACGCTGTTTCAACTGTTCTTAGCAGAGAAATAATATTCTGCTTTTAGGCAATCCAATACTAACTACAAAAATGGATTATCTAAGGGTAGTTTTGAATTTTGACTCAAGGAACAGAAAATTAAAAGGAGTTGACCTGTTCTCCTAATGGTGCTGTGCCCAGACTAGGTCTGGGTTTTGATGAATGACTTATTGCTATCTAGCGGTCCTTAGAAGCTTACATGAAATTTTCATAAAGTTAAGTTAAAGAAGGCACAATTCGCTTTTGTAATAAACTGACAGCCTTATTTTCACCTTCACTTGTGAAAGTCATCGAACAGAAGCGATTCATATTGTTTAGAATTTCTCTCACATGAGAATTACTCTTTTAAGAATGTTTTATTTGATGATTACGTAAAGACATTTTAGTAATCGAATGGAATAAAAGGGAATGGAATTATGCTTACTTTCAAATCTATTTCAGTTTTTCACTCGAAGAACAAAATGCGTATGTTTTTGTTAGAGCTTTACGAAGAGATTGAGTGTATTGTTGTCAGAAATTGAAAACCTTACTATTTACAATAATGAACGTTATAGACAGAATATTCTCTTTCATTCTCATTATTAAAAGGAACTCAGCAGGTAGATTGTGCTACTTGATTTATAATATTTCATAACATTTTCTTCCATATTGCAATAAAATACGTTATTAAATTATTATTCACGACGAGAGTCATCCTAGTTTCTTCTCATATTCCTCTTTCATACGTATGTAATTTATATACTTTTCTATATACGTACATACATGCATATGGCCTTAAATAAATTGACACTGGCTGGCTTAATTGTGTATCATCATACGACACCATCTATGCTACTGACAAGAATATACTCTTTAATTAATTTTAATTAAGTCTATTGTCCATTCCGGACCTACAAATTTTCCCTACAATGGAATCCTTTTTAGTGTCTACAGAATTATTGAGAAAGAAAAGAGTGATGAAGAAACATCAAGTCAATTCCAACCCTTCTAATGAGAGATTTTATTGTAGGACATTGCTACTCGAAAAAGCAGCACACCATACACCATGTGTATAATAATGAACTTAACAGATTCACATGGGCTTGATGATAGTTTTAGCAGAAATCACTCATGAAGAAACTCAAACTACTAAAACTTTATTTTACCACTACCACCATCATCACCATTGCGCCATCATGTTTTGCGAACAAATTAAAAATGGGAATCTTCTGCGCTCTCAATTTTACCCGAGATTGTGATAGTTGCTGCTTGGTCATTATTTCCCACAAGAAAAGGAATGTGGACATGGGAAGATTGGTTGGCTGGGTGTTGGAAGGAAGAACATCAAGCTAGCTTGGAAACTACTAATTAATTCTGAAAATGAGATACATACAATACAATACTGTGAACTATGATCATTATGCATATTACTACGATAATTCCCTATTCTCTGTCCCGATACTTTTAGAAGCAAATGCTTGGAAGACGTTACTACACTTTTGTCTGCGGATTTAACAGTATTTTTATGCACGCACACAAAATTGAAGAAGACCACATTGTTATTAATTGAGTTCCTATTGCGCTCACATTTCATGATTTAAAGTTATTCGTAAAAACTACATTTGCTACGCAGAACAATTGAGGAACGTGTACTTTCATCTCTATTGACTAATCATTCTTTCCCGTGATCCATTATCAATAAACAGTGATGACTACAATTATACCGTATGCATTTCAATTTACCCATTCAAGAAAATTACTTTCAAAGCAAATTTACAGTTAAAACAAAATGAAATGATTTTTAAAAGTTGAAAACCCAATTACTTAAAAGTATTTTATGTAGGTATTTGGTCATTATGATACTTACACTTAAGTTTTTAGCCATGAAAACGAACAAACTAAATTTATTTCGAAAGCATACATATTATGAACAAAGTAGCAAAGGAAGGAAGCGTCTCACTGCATAGTATGAACTTGATGTGATAGTCCGAGTATTTTCCGGATGATACCGCAGTAAGAATTGAAGGGTGCAAGAAGCAGTTGAACGGGTATCCAACAGAGGCTCCAACAGTGTTCCTCCGCTGAATGAGTGCTTCCCTCACTTCTTTTCCTTTTATCAACTTTATTCCTCAAACTTCTATTACGGACCACTACTGCAGAGTATCACCTTGCCCGATTATCATTGCAAGATTCATGCATAAAGCTTTCTTTACAGGATCACAACTTTATTGAGCATTCAGCATTTCTTTTTTCGTTTTATGCATCAATGTTATAACCGTCATAAATGCGAAAGGTAGAGTAGTTTATATTCAATTGGGAAGTAACACAAAATGAAGAATTATACATACACCTACTAGATTTCCCTACGCAATTTTTCTCACACTACAAATGTTTCACAAAAATATAGTAATTTAACATACAATGATAATTATAACACAAGTAGTAATTATATAGAAAAATTGTTATGTTGTGCTTGGCGCGAGTATTGGCTACACCACACTAGTAAACAAGTTCATTAAAAATTGTTGATAATTCAACCCGCATCACCACACCACATAATATTACAACAGAAACTGCTTGTTTCGTCAGAAAAACGACGTATATATTTACTATATACAAATATGTATGAACACTCTTTCTTTGTGGCGTGCTTCTGCACTACTTTTTATATAAATTTTGTAAAATGCTGTCTCTGCTCGCTATTAAGTGAGATGGTTTTTATGCTTGAATACTTTTCTACGGTGAACAAAGCGATATTTTATTTGTTACTTCGTTTTCCGTTTGGCTGATCGAATTTCCCCTTTGTAATGTTCCATGTTTCTATTTAACATACAACTCAGCAGTTTTTCGGTCTCCTTTCCTTGCCTTCTTTTCCAATAAAATGGAAGCCGCTAGTGATAAAATTTAATTGCGACACTTCTCAGACTTCAAAGTCTTTGGAATTGACAACTCTTTTGTAAGTTTTCTGTATATTTCATCTACGTGGTAATAATGTTCAGGTAGTTGCTCTCGGGTATTCAAATTATGACACGAGTTGCTTTACTTACTTACCGTGTGTTGAGGACAAAGCCCTGAGAAATATAGAACAAATAAAAAAATTAAAAGAGCTATAAGCAGACATATTACTCGTACTAACATGCTCAATCTGGCGTGATTTTTCTAGTATTCTCATCCTCACTAATGAATAACTGCGTATTTAATAATAAACAAAATTTGTAATATATATTTTCAACTTTTACATCTTCTTTGTCTAAAAAAACATTTTCAGAAAATTAATTTTAATGATTACAAAATATCACCTGTGTGGAAATAATGGGAAAATTAGAAAATTGTTTTTTGAAGTGGGTGGGTGTTGCAGAATATATGAAGGATAACCATTTCAATAAAGAAATTGCTTAGCATTTAGTATTTTTTAATACACAAGCTTGTACCTATATGTATGTATATGGGGAAGTTTCAAATACACAATCTTGTATATTGGTACATCATGCTTGAATTAAAGAACAACAAGCCTGGGAAAAACTTAGCAATGCACCGGTTGGCTCGTTGTAAGTTGCCTTGCCTGTTGTCAACAAGTTTCTCTTTAAGTATTACCGGCAACTGATTGCTTATTTATGCAACTATGAACATAACGACAAGATATGACTTCGAGCAAATTGTTGATGAGAATAGGGTTAATCTACACCTTCAATAAAACATTAGATGTATGTATGCTCAATATAAACGGAACACCGTTTTATTTTCTATTTTTATCTCATTTACAAGTTTATGGGTTTACACATGAATAACAATACCAACAAAATTATACTGAGCAAATAGAAAAGCAGCATTGGAAAGTTAAGAAAATATACTTCTTTCTTTGTAGCTGCTTGCCTTTGGTTACTTATTACAAAGTAATTGAAAAACATCAAGTAAAAAGCAAGATTGAAGAAAAGCCGAACAAACCAATATGCTTGGTCTCTGTTTAGAGGAATTCAAAAGTGGAGAAAATACCAAGAGAAAATGGTAATACATAAACGTACGGAAATTTTTCGCACGATTTCATTTTGAATGAGAAAGGGAATTGGGCGAATAAAAAGGGCATTCCCTTGAGAATGAACGATGCACCGTCGTCTTGATAGCAATAAATGCATGTGAGCATGTAGAAGTACAAGTGTAAAGTGTAAACGAGAGATATTTTATTTTTGTAATGCCTACTTCAATATTCCAATATGCTGCCTTTTAGCTGAAGGTGCTGTACATCGTTCCATGCGTAAAAACAGCAGACAAATAAGGTATCCTCCATCAAATCATCTCACTTGATGGCACGTGCAAGCAGCCTTCTATTCTCTTATTCTTCAAAAGTCTCAGAGAAAATGATGATCAGCACAGCACAGAGAAGAAAGAAAATGGAAGAATGCAAAGTAAGCAGAGGGGAAATTAAACGATTTTTTACCTCTCTTCTTTGAAAACTTCAAGAGAATAACTAAAACTTTGACTTTCCATTTCGAATTTAAAAAGCTGTCTCATTTAGGAACTAATGAGAAAGAAGGAAGATATAATGGATGGGATCTGTGCTATTAAAGTTAAAACATTTTATATTAAATGAAAGGGTGAATCTTATTTTTTGGCTTGGGTGGGTGTTTAAAGTTCATAAGAAAATATTTCTGACGAATCTATCACAATTATTCCGGAGAAAAGGGTGTTCACAAAAACGAGGGGGGTTTCTAAAAATTTAGTAAAAAGTGCGTTTATCTCATGCCAATAGAACATCACTTTTGGAAAGTTGGCAGCTACTGAAAAAGCACCAGCACTTACGATGAGTACTTCAGAACTTATTGTAGCGTAATGATCATTATGTTGATTTTTGATGTGAATATATATATTGATTGAAAAGAGCTTTTTGATTTCTACTGAACGACTGATAGTATTCGAATTGTTAATTTCTTCTTTCAAAACTCATTAAGCAAACTTGAACCCATGATTTGTCATTTATCCATTCCAAATTTTTTACTACTAAAATAGTATCTATCATCAATAAGATATTATATGCTAACAGAAATGAATCAGCATAAAGTAAGCCAAAAATGATATGATAGATTGTATTAAACATTGCAATGTACATGTCCCAAAGAACAAAAATGATTTTAAACGTTACTTGTCTCTGAAATGCAGTTGTTTTGGTTGAATGTCAAGGACTCAACTGAAACGGGATTGCATGAAACCGGTTTGAGCCTGAGTACTGCAAAAGTCTGGAATATAATGAGTGATTTATGATATCTGTTCTGGAAATGAAAAAATGAATGTACTCATATTCACATATGCTTATGTGTATGTGCAAATAGATCTGTCGAATAGTGCAAAAGTAAAAGGGCGACTGCGGAGAGAGAGCTACTAGTTTCGTTGTGTATTGCATCATTTGTACTTTCGCGATGTCTGAAATATTGAATGCCAAATATTGCACGCACACACAAACACTGGAATGATACAGAAAGTAACAGTATTACTGGAATAAAAGAACTTGTATGAAGTCCCTATTTGCATACAAACTTCTTTCTTCTTTAAAAAAATACGCATTTTACAACTAAGGGTCCCCTTTTCTTTGACTGAAGGTATGCATCCTATTTGAATAAAAATACATTTACTTACACGAACCACCGCTGCTGCCCATATGCATAAGAAAGTAAGAGTGTATCTGAATCTCAACAAAAGCAAACAAAAATGTATGCATGTATTTATGTATATGTATGTATACGTTCATCGTACCCATTTATTTTTGTCTTCAGTTTCTTTTTACCCACAACTCTCACTCTCAATTTTTGAGAAAAGGGTGAGCAAACTCATAAAAACGAGTCCAGCAGTTTTTCCTCTCGCTCTCTGTCACAACCAACGTCTGCTCAAAACCAGTTTTTGGGTTTATTTTATCGTTGTTAAATATTTGAGTTGTGATTTTTCAATGCACTCGCACTTACTCTCGTTCCTTCTTCCAATACACACAGATTTCAATTTTTATTGTGCGAAAGACTACCGAATACGTATACATATATATGCATGCATATTATTATATAATACACCGCCAAGAGTATAAAAAGTTGTTATCAATAGAATCCAAAACTAAAAGTTGCATCAACGAAAAAAAATCAGCTCACAGCAGTCACGTTGCAATCAAACTGCAAGTCGTTCGTTATGCTGCTGAGCTACTGCAGTTTCATAATCATCATCCCCAATAAAAGCTGTTTTATGTAATCTTGTCACAAAAGAGACTGAACTGACCAGGACGAGATTTTCGTTTTGAAAAAGGGAAAAACCGGTCCTGGTCACCAAAGGGTTTTTATACTTTCTCTGCAGATGCAATCCAATATGTATGTTTCCACATTATTGTTCGTTGAATGTTGCTATTGAGTAAAAAGCTTTTTTTAAATTTTCTGTTGACGAAGCATGATTTTTTTTTCACTGAACTGGTATCAGAAGAATGAAAAATATTCTTATCCAGCAGAGCAGACATCAACAAGGGCATTAAAATCAATGGACTGAGCGCACTCCAAACACGTATTTTCTTGCCTGCATTGTATTTTTTACAAAACTGGAATTTGATCTCACACCGAAATCATGAATATCATAGAAATAAAAATATTAATATCCAGAACGAAATATGCACGATAACGCTTTTCCCATCACCGTCAACATATCACACTACTTTTTTTTAGAGATTCAGCTGTTCTATTTCCGATCTCACATAACCAGCCACACGAAAATGTGTTTATGCAAACATTCACATTTTTGTCGTATTGTTCCTGATAATTTTTTTCCTAGCAAAAACTGGTTCTTCCTGCTAAATTTGAGCTTACAGTAATGATTAGATGAGCAAGCGTCTTTTGAACAATGCATTGAGTTCAATGATTATAATGATATGGTGAGAGCCCTCCGAACCTTCATTCGATTTAGATTGAGGATGGTCCAACAAAATGCATGTAACATCATTTGCACACGTTTAAAATAAGTACCTACATAATAAAATACATATGCACGTATGTATACTTATGATGTTGTGTAGGTCGGTTTATATTATCTGGATAGAGTGTAACACATATTGCTGGTATTCAAATTCAGTAATGATGCCTTCTTTAATACTTGCGCATACTTTTTTACTTTGGGTCATCGTGTCCGCAAGCCAAGAAGACCACTATCGTCATTACTTCAGTAAACTTTTCTTAAGTCCCCGTACACTGTTTAGTAGAGCAACTTGTGGAAAAAATTCTTTCATATCATTATCATTCCTAAACACGGATGCACAAACCACACTACTTCCTATTCCTTCTTGGTGACCACTACATGATCCAAACTGGGATAAGATACAACTGTAATCTCATTTACCTGCCAATCTTCAAGTGACCAAGTTAAACCCGTCTTCAATACAAAAAATAAGTAACTAGTTTTGCAAGTTCACGTTCCATAAATAAAGAAAAAACACATACAGTGAAAGGAAACTGGACAATATCCGCTTTATCAAGGCTGGTCCTTGTAGTGGACAATATGGTTTATTTTTCTTAAATTTGTCAGTCTGTGTCCTCATCATTTGTTTGAATTTTTACTCCGTATACCTGATAGTGTCAAACAAATTTTTAGAAACGCAAACAAGTTTGATTTTTCAAAAGATTTTTTTGTTAGAAATGAAATAAGTGATAAATATTTCAATAACAAAAATACATACGTAGTGCTAAGTGCTACCTTTATATAAAAACATAGTGCTATACATTCTATCATCGTGACTGAAGGTTCTATAAAAAAAAGTTTTCTTTTTTATATTTGAATGATATTTTTTTTCGTAATCTTTCTTCACCAATCAAGAAAGTGACAATCTACACATTGCCTTACAACAACTTCTTGTATTTTAACATACAAAGTAAACTGCATCCCATTTTCGTTTTAGAAGACGACCGGTCTCTTGTCTCTTCGGAGTTTTAAGGTTAGTATATGATCTTCACTCACTCAAACTTTTTACTGCTGCTACAATCATAATTTGCAATCTTCATATTTTTCTACTGAAGCTGTTAATTTGTTGAAAATATTAATTAGTACAAACATAAGACGTGCAGTTTTTTTACAATACTTATCACAATACTATGCGAAGTTTTCTCAATTAGAACAAAGTTAAGTTACGGGAAGTTGTATACATTATATATGTATACATTTATCAAACTGGGTTGCGGGCATTTTCTATGAAACGCCTAATTTATGTAAGTTAATAACATAATAGCACACATCCAAATATAGGCATATGGGTATATAATGTATCAAAAGTGATATGAAACTACAAAATTAACAACTCATTATCGAAGGAAACCTTGATCAGACCGAATTACCTGCCGCGTTTGTTGTTTTTTCTTACAAGCTCAATTACAAACAAACCCATCAACACACCATCTCCTGAATGACGTACTGCCAGAAGCAAGAAAGATGATTATTACTTCTCTTCTCATATCATTTCCGAGCGTACTACTTCTACTTTTGGTATCATAAGAATCTACGAAATATTCATTCTTAATTAAGCCCTGAATCGGATCACTCTTGTACATCTGCTGGAATAAGAACGTAATTTCTTCATGATGAACACAACTTGACCATGTATACTTTCTCAAAACAGTTGAATTTATTATTGTACCAGTAAATTCGTTGGATTGTATCATTATCATTTGTGAACGAAGAGCATTATTACTGACGATTCTCCCTAAAATTAGCGTTTTTTCTTGTAGCTGGTCTTTGGAAAGCAGGCATAAGGCATAATGAAGTCATTTTAAATTCATAAAATTAGTTTTACCAGCTCGTCTGACCGAACAATAGCAATTGTGTTAATGATAGTTTGTTCGATAATATTTGAAGTACTTTGTTGAGTTGTGCCAACAACCTTGTGCTCATATAATATTGACTTTTGAACAAATGATATTGTTATACAATCATGCTGTTTACCGCTCTCTGAAAAAGTCAACCTTGTAAATTCATACCTAATTTACCTAATTTCTCGTCATTTACTGCTAACTAAGCTAAACCGAAGAGCAATATCTGTCGAAAGGCAAAGAGATCTATTAGCTCATTCTGTCGAAATGCTAAGCTCCTCATGTCAATGAATGACAAGAGAACATGTGCGCTTCAACGTAAAAAAATGCTACCTGGCACGCTGTCGAGTTTTCTATACTGCATTTTTCTTAATTTGCAGATCTTGCATTCAATACAATTATTATTCAGGATGCCATACAATAAGAGACAATTTAGCACGGAGCATAAAGAAAGCGTTACTCTTTAATGGAAGCCCCACGGGTCCTTAGTGAGTGCTGGTCAATAAATAAACAAGGAAATCAACAGGCTAATTTATGTTCCAAACCAACTGAGCTGTGTCCAGCAGCACCAGCCAAGCCAAACGAGAGAGAGGAAAGGCATGTTCTTCTCATTCTACATATTTTCCCCAAAAGCTTTGCTGATAGCTATATTGTTATTGCCCTGACAGATATGCCTAACTAGCTGCATATATACATCCGCAAGTGTGAGTTTACAGAACAAGCTAAAAGGCATTGTTTTTGATTGCCTTGTTATTCTGGTGTACACTACACTACACCAAATAGTTTATTACGGGTTTTCCTTTATGTTCTGCTATCGGCACAACCACTTCTTTCTTCAGTAAGGAAATTTGATATTCGGTTGCACACCTATCAAAATACCATGCTGAGCGAAAGATTCCATGAAGAAATTATCATATTTTCAATGGAGAATGTGTATGTGTAAAAGAATATCAGTCTTAATGACATGAAGCAATTATTTTGGCAGCTAATTTAGCCCAATAAGACAAGGCTTTCATTTCACCGTGTTGTTCAAATAAAAAATGCCGAAACAGATGCTCTTTTTTTCTTTCAAATTTTTGCTTTAGTTCAGTGTAGTATGTATAGCTTTGGAGGTGTGGTGGTATTGATATAGGATCAATGATACTCTTACAAAAGAAGGGTGATAGAAAGCAAGTCTTCAAAAAAGAATTCTATGACATATCAAATAATTCAAAGGTATTTTATTGACTTGAATCTTTATTTATTTGTTTTTCTTTTTTTGCTGTTGATTAGGTCATATGGCTTGCCTTTAGCTTAACTAATTGCTTAAAGAAATAAATCGACTGAAAGTAGATACAAAGAAGCCCTTTTGGCATCGCAATTTTTCTCTCTTCGGATAACAGCAAACGTCAAAAAATGAAAAAAGTCAGAATCGATACCCGTGTTACCGTCCAAAATAAATGATGATCAAACAGACGCTAGTGAAATAAGAACGAAGACAAGCTTATACCGGCAAAAGAGGCGTTTTGAGTCTTGAGCATGTTTAATTGATCCATTTCACTGCTGAGTATAGAGACCTCCTCCAATCTATCAATTTGGACGTTTGACCCTTTTGAATTACATATTACGTTACGACCACCGACCTCTTTTATTATTTTACTACGTGAACTATTTAACCATTCAACTAATATTCCATTATCAACGAACACCGTCATTACATGCAAATTTCAGAATGTATTTCTTTTTTATTCGATTATTTCCGAAAAAATTTATATTGCTGGTGTGGTGTCGTGTGTACATCCTCATTAATATCGGATTTTTTTTCTTTTTATGAGACATGACATGATGTACATAAAATCAATTGGCTGACGAGTGAATGGACTACAAGGAGTAGTAGCAGATTGCATACATGTTGACATAACATTATTACTGTTGAAAACACTAATATTTTATTGTGGCTACAGGCGTCGCATACATAAAAAAAATTCGTGGTATTTTATATAATACTCAGCTTGAAAGAAGACGTTTGTCTTCTTCATCTTTTTTATTTGATGTTTCATCTGACTCCTACCGTGTGAGATGATTCACCTCCTCAGCTCCCCAGATCCCCTAGTCACTAGTTCGCATGCAAATGATCTTCTCACTACTGCCCTGCGCTGCATATTAACGACTGGACAAAGGAAAAAAGGAAACGTAGGCAAGCACTTTGATCAAAATACAAATATGTATCAAACTGGTAGCGCTTTGAGCATGCTAATATAATTGAAGTACTGTTCTCTTAACTAATAATTCTAGTACTCATCGTCATCACAAACAATGATTAGTGACGATGAATAAATGTGTATTATTATTAATTACTTAAGTTGATGAAAGAGAAAAAAAATCTTCATTTTTTTTTAATTTGCAGAAGCACGTACTAATCGAGTGCACACAGCATGCTATTAGTTTTGATACATCCCTATTAACTGATAAATTTATTTTAAAAAAGGAAGAGGAAAAAATATAGTATCAACTTCGATGATCTTTCTCTTTGGGCATCACCACTAAGTAGGTATACTCATTTTTCAAAGGAGTAATCAGTTGAATTAAAAATTGTTATTCAAATTAAGAGAACAATTTTTAAAAATGAAGCCAAATTGGAGGTCTGTTCGATTTGTAGATCCTCCTTGAAAATTACAAACAAGACGTGAAAAGGGTTTTTGCTATCAGTAATCATCATCCCATTGCATTGGCACCAACAACATCATCATAACGCATGTCCAATTTGGAGAAAAAAAATCCTCTCCTCTCTTAACCTCTTCTGCTAGATACTCAGCAAAGTCAGTAGAAAGATAATGTGAATGTGCAGTGCAAGTGTGAGAAGATATGTCGGTTTGCTTCTTTCTACGCACGCACTCTCCCAAAAAATAGCACCACCATCGCGTTAAAATAAGCATGCTTGAATGAAGACCCTTGTATTTTTCTAAGCCGACAACGACTTTAGCATGGCAAAATGTTATCATCGATATACCCAACAAACACCTCCCATCATGCTTTTATACAGATGATGCTCCGATGATGGTGTTGTTATTTTGTTGATGTTGTACGTGTTTTGTTGTTAAAAAGAATCAAATTTTTATAATTTTTCCTTCCTTTCACATTTTTACGGAAAAATAACATGCTAGTCGAGTAGTCTGTATGTTTTATTTATGTTTGGATACAACGTATAAAGTTTCAACTTGAACACGAAAAGACATTATTTTCAAGATTTTTTCCGTCTGCGCGACTGCACGACTACTACGTGTGCCACATTGCGTGACTATCAAATATTTGTTAGATCAATATAACTTTTGCCTCCACAGCAGCCCAGCAACCTGAATGCGAAAAAAAATTCTGTATCTGTTTCTTCGATAAGTATTTATATATTTTTATTTTCCGATTCATTAGCAATATTTGTACGTGCATTGCATTGACTGAAGTGAGAGATAGGTGTGTGGTATCGAATCGATGATGACTTTTGTGTGTTTATTTTTACTACTATTCATTTTTCCCCCTTAATTTTTAAAACTTATTGAATTTAACATAAATATATTACAGTAGACAGATCCATTATGTATTCAATGACGAAACAATGATGTTTTTGAATTCAATAATTAAATAAAAATCCAGTTCCGCTTCATTTTTTGCAAATAAAAGCAATTGGGACATTGGGATTCTCATCATCACCTTTTACATTTTTATTAATTCGATTAAAAATAAAATAAACAAAGTTTAAAATAGCATCTTCATATCATGTGTTGTATGAGCCTTTCAGTAATGAGCAAAAGCAATAACAATATTTTTAAAAAATCACTTTTAATATATGCATGTACCTACAACGTGACGAAATGGCGGGACAGATGTGTGTCATTAATTTATATCTACCTCTATTTTTCAAAGTCTCTTGCTCCAGGTTATCTTCAAAAATTACTCATCGCGTAATGCAATTTTTGGCCTGCTGTCAGGAAGCTCACTAATGAATTCTCTAATTTGTTAATCTTGTCAATGTTATGTGTTCTCTATATCATCATCACGCAGTAGCGCATTTTTACACCATGCAGTAAAGGATGTAAGTTATTTATTAGCTGGTTGATTTGATAAGAAAAGCGTAAAAACGTAGGTGGGGCAGGAACTACGCAGATACCTCCCATCTCTTATTTTAAAAAATCTATTCCATTTTTCTGTATCAATTTAGTATTTAATTCTTAATTATCTAGAACAGTGTTAGTTGTGTTGTTTTGTATTGTCTTGATGGCAATTTTATATTTTTATTATTTCTGTAAAAAATGTAAAGTTACCCTTCTCAAATTACTTGTGTGTATACAACAAGCTAATTTATTTGCAAAATACCTTTTGTTTGGCACACGTTGAACAGTTTTATGGGTTACCATCAAAATTGTCGCTTTTTGGCTCGTCTTTTATAAGCGTTGCGCTGTTTTTAATATTATTTTTTTTGTCTTTGTTTGGGCTTGGGTAAACAAGAAATGACATCCGCCATAACTCGTGACATTCGTATTACCCAAATTATTTATTGAAAATACTTATCACTGAATTATATTAGTATTTATAAATGTATTATTCATATAATAAGACAGGAAAAGAGCATTTTACATGGCCTAAAACAAACTATGAAACTTCAGATACTTGCTTTATGGCTGATTATACTACATTAATGTTTCAGTTATCATAATAATTGTAAAGGGAATAGTGCATGCTGGTTTTGTTGTTATGAAATGCTTTTTGTCGTACGTAAAGTAGGTACGTTAAGTAGTACTACATGTGAGCACAATATCAGCAAAAAAACAAAAACCTATTCAAATATATATGTAGTAATGATTTGTATAGTGTCTAACAAAACCACAAACACAACGCACAACATGATAATATAATGCAAACAGTGGAAAACTTGCCGTTCTGCGGAACTAACCACACAACACAAGAGGAAAGCATGACAAGTTTTTTGCCTGGAAAAACTCCTAATAAACTCCCATAATTCAATTTTAATCACCCAAAAACTAAATTTCTGGAAAAAGTATTGAGTTAAACCCCTGACGTTAAATAATATTTTCGTAAGTAAATATTACTAACTATAAAAAGAACCTACGTATGAATCAGTGTGTGTGCGCATATGAAATTAAGACATATCAGGCAAAGCCTGATTAAGTAACAAAGATAGGCGAGTAGAAGAAATAAGAAAAGCTTCATAGAGCAGCGGGATGAAAAGAGGAAGGAAGCAAAAGAAAGTATAATGTTGGATGACTGTAATGTATGACCCTTTATAAGTCTGGCTGTTACTCACAGTGTGTGCATCATCCTCTTTTTCTAGCAAAAAGAAAATCGAGGATTTTATAAATGGCAATAAGAGAGGAAATTAAGCTAAAAAGCACACACTTTTACAAGATTAATACCAAGAACTTTCTGTTTGTACGGTGTGATAAGACAGCTGTAGGCGCCTATCTTTTTCCGGTTTTACTTCTTTCACAAGAAACTGTTCCCCAACGAAAAAGCTAGCTAGAAAAGGTACTTTTTGTCCTTTTGCATAAACTAAGTTTTACAACTATATTTTGAAAAAGTAAAGAAGCAATGCACTTACTATGCCTGCATATGTATATGTTCAGCTGCTGGGTACGCTATAATCATCATTATCTATAAATAAAAAGTTTAAAGTAAAAATTCGTGAACTAAAGAAAAATACGAAATCTCTATTAAAATGGGAACTAAACATAATAGGTGCATGAAATTACATAATAGTAAAAAAAAATGTATACATATAACATCCATTTTTGAAAACGTGTTTAGTTCAAGATGATTTATTGCAGTCTCATACATCACATCTTGAACAATGATAAAAATGTTTACTTTTTAAAAGTCTAGCCATTAAGGCTACACGTGTGCAAAAGCTAGTTTTCTAACATTATTATTATATTTACGGTGTAGGTAGAAAGAAGTAAAGCACATAGTTATTGTGCTTCTTTTGAGTTTGCATAATTCATTTTCTTAAAAAATAAAATTTCGTAATCTCTTATTTTGCATTTAAAAAGGAAATGGATTTCTTTTCTTTTTCTACTCTCTCCCCTTTCCTCTTTTCTATTTCCAGTTTTAATTGGGGATCTCCCTGAGGTGAATAAATCAGAGCTTCATGAGATGTTATTAAAGAGCTTGAAAGGAACATTTTTTATAAAAGCAACGTACCTATGTAAATTTCAAAGTAAAGCAATATATATGGTAGATGTTTCTCTGTTATATGGAAAATGGCCGATTTATATACAAAATCATTATAGAACAATCTTTAAAACGCATAGTATTTTTAGAAGCTGCAGAGAAAACATTGAAGGGGCGATGATTACCATACTAAGATACGATGTTACTGTTTTTGAAAAGAAACCGCTTCCCAGAGTATTTTTAATCATTTTTCCCTATCTCGTACACAGAGATGTATTAGCGTAGTATGCAAGAGTATATCTAAAATTGTTTTAAAAGAAACATTTTGCGATAAAAAAAGAGGGAGAGGGTCTGTTTGTACTCTTTGTGTCAGCTGCATGCATACATCCATTCATTAGGGAGATGACGATGATCATGATGATAATATGGTGCTATGCTACTGCTAGAGGAACATTTTTAGCCTGTTTCGGAGATGAATCTGTACGATGATGTTAATGAGAGACGAAGATGTACAATAGGACGCCAACGCTCCCAATTTTTCCCCTTCATTTTTTCAAGAAAATGGCTTTACATACACATTGTAGATATTTTTCCATAATGAAAGCAGAAACGAAAATGAGTCATCTTTCGTTTTGATCATGCAATATGTTGCACTGTACTCACTATGCTCTCAAGTCCGTACTCATTACCCTCTGCATTTGCGTTTTTATGTAATAAGTCATTTTTTGATCAAATTAAAAATGTATTCAAAACAAGTAGTACATATGTACGTATACTTACGATAACCTAAAAATGCGTATTTTTATTTGAAATATTGAACCCAGTTTTAGACGAAAGGGATTGAAAGAAAGCCTAAAATTTCCCTTTTACGTTGTGCGTCAAATCATTCTACTCATTTAATGTACAGGAAAGTTTCAAGATGCTCTGAATAACGAAAGAGAGAACTCGTTACATACTTGACAAAGTTCTCTTTTTTTTCTCTAGCTGAATGACTCCCATTTATACTATATGCATAAACATTAAGGCAAGTACCAATCTGCATGCATAAAAAGTCAATTTCCGTACTAATGGATTCTCTCTTTCTTTCTTCCATTAAACTATGTATATTTGTATTTTTAATTCGCTATGAAAACTGGCGAACGAACGAGAGCTATGCCTAAATGAAACTGGAGTGCAGTGTGGCTGACTAGAAATAGAAACGAAAGAACGCAAGAGTGTACACAGAAGCAAATGAATGCATCTTTATCAGCATATAAAATGGGATACAATTTTTACTCGCTTCAAAGTCAGCAGCAGCAATAATAGTGGATTCACCACTCCCCCCTTCATTTTTCCTTCGCTTTGACATGAGAATGGTGTGGGTATGCATAGTACAAAGTATTTCTTTCTATAATATATACAAATAGTAAAACATGTAAAAGACTGAAACTTTTAATTGCTACGAATTTTAATTAGTGAGAAAGTTTTTGCTTTTTCTCAACATTTTTCATTAAGAAAAAGAAAAGATCGTGGCATACAATTTTCTACTTTTTCCAGCTAACCTCCTACAAAAACTATCATGAAGAAAGGAGTAATACCTGCATTTACACATATAGCACTCATATAAGATGCTGTTATTGAACAATGAAGTGAAGGGTAAAGAATATTATTAACCATGTACATAGTTTGATCAAGTTTTTCTTCGCATGCTTGTGTAAGTAGATTCATTTGCATTGTATACATGGTACCGTTCCAGATCAAGACGAAGACAATTTGTTGTTGAAGCTTTCTACTAGAGAAACCGTCTTCCATACAGATTCAGAGCCTGAGGGTAGCGCTGTTTGCTAAAATAGCTCTCTCATGATAGGAAGTATTACCATGCATGATGGAAATGCATATTTTCTTTTTCGGTAAACTTTTCCTTGCTTAGTGAGATAACTGAATTTCTAAGAAAATTGAAAATCTTTAACGAGACTTGAACCGCCTCCTCAGTGTTTGTATCGTGCATAAAGCAGTTTGTAAATCGTTCAGCCTTATTTATTCGAATTACGAAGTCCTTCCGGCAATATATAATACATTCTGAATGACTAAATATTAACATGTATTTCCTCCAATTGATTTACTTACAACATACAAATATTTCTACTAAGGGTACTTACTATGGGTAGCTTTTTGCAAAACTTTCAATTCACGCAAATTGTAATTGTAAGGTACATACATATATACGTGCAAGTACAAACCTATCCGACTTTAAAAAATGTGTCATTCGTACAGACGTGTAAACCCACTGCTGTGAAACACTATACATCTACCAACAGCGATTAAATATGAGTGACATTTTTCCTTTTTTTCCTTTCAATGAAATTCATTTTATATCAAATGGAAGGGTAAAAGGTTGAATGAAAGGAAAGTATATGAAATATGAACAAGTGTGTGCTATATAGGAAATTATATATATATTTCAGGGATAGCAGTGGTACAATTCAGATACATTTATAAGCTTTACATAGTGTACTCTGTGCTCACCCTAGTATATAAATGCATCCTCTTCATGTTTCCCAAAATTTCCATATTTCTTTTCCTTCATATTTCATGGGGTAAAAATCTATTTTCATTTAGCATATAGTACAAAGCAAAATCGAATGCATTTTTTGTTTCATTTTGTAGTTCCATTCCAAAACACTAACATATGTACACGGAATCTCTCATTTTTTCTATCAGTTTTAAAAACACAGTTCTGAAATAGGTATGTATTATATTTTAAGAATAATTGTGAACGAGACTAGGTATTCTGATTATGTGCAAATAAAAAAGAAATTTGGTAAAACGAAACGTTAAGAAATTCCCCTATGATTGCATATGGTCTTGTACATTTACACTTTTCTTCGATGGAAATAACCGGTTCTGTCTAATAACATATATTAAGTAAACGACAATGACAAGTTTTTCATTTCATTCTTTTGCTGACTGAGTGAAAGTACCACCAAACAACTGACGACGCAGTAACACTCACTAAAAAAAGTCAAGTCATTATCATGAGATCTGCATTTTATTTTAGACGTTGCTTTCTTCTTTTGTCACTTTTTGCTTTTAGGTTTCCTCCTTTCCTCATTTTCTTCTTTCCTCGAAAACAACAAAAGATCAAAAATTACCTAATTAAAAAGTTCAACTTTTCTCTTTGTAGTATGAGGCTCATCGTCATCATCTTTAATCAACTTGGTTGACTGTCATTCTTGGTAAAAGTGTTTTTTTTTTCAAAGTGTCTAGTGTCTGGCATAGCAGTTACTACAACACAATGCAAGGTATCGTGTCAGAAGCAGCTTCACCCCTCTCGTTTCGTTTATAAATGAACTATACATATATGTATGTAGGTATACCTTACTCTAAATGGAACAGTAAACAGTCAATGAAAAAAGTCAACGTTATGATGTGCAGAGTAAGCAACTATAATATATGTATGTATGCAACTTTTCTACATAAACAAATCTTCATGATGAGATGTTTAAGGAAAATAGTTCCATTTCATTGTTTTTTACTTGAATGAGCTCTGCTTTACAACAAGAAAACCAGAGACGAAATAAAATTAAATGTACATAAAAACCAATCCATAGCTGCAAATATTGCAAGCTGGACTACAATGCATATAAGTAGATGCGCAGATTTTCGTACATTATGCAGAGTAAACAATAAATATTTTCTTCCTATTACCTAGTATAAATCAGTTTTTGTCGAATTCTCAAAATTCTAGTGTGCCAACCAACGTTTTTTTGCTGATTTGGCTTAACATCCGACAACAAACATATGCATGTAATGCTTCATAAGCTTAAAATAAAAGAATAATTTGAGAGTTCCGTGGATTGAACAAAAGTTTACTTAAAATAAATATTAAATTCACAAGAATATGCTTCATCAAAGAATCAATCAAATCAATCGTCACTTCAATATAAATATCATTTTCTTGCGAAGATATCTCACCAAGTACATACAGCAAAAACCTTTCACAAGGTTATTATAATTCAATATTTTATTCCAGCTCAATGGTCATAGTAAAATTCCTGCTAGATTGGTGTCTACTCAGTAAATTGAAGGATTTCAGAAGAATAGTAAGATGCTTACGCTTTCAAATACAGTAGCCTGCATCAAATTTCCGGGGAAAAGCTATATTGCAATTCATCAAAAAATTAAGCTCATATTATGTTTATTATGAATTATCTACTCATCTGAACTGCATCATAGGTAGGTATACACACATGATCAGTCAAGGCAGCAGCTGTATGTTATTTTGATTACGATAGCAATTTTTTTCAATAAGAAGAAAACAAGTTTCCCAAAACCATAAAAGTTGGAGGATCCTTTTGTGAAAATTAATATTCTCTGTGAATTTTTCAGCTTCTGGAAAATTTAATCAAACGAAAAGAAGCCGACATACAATGTACAAACACGTTGTGCCGTCCCTTTACTGTATATCTGTAGTTGAGAAGGGAATCTTCAAAGTCAGCTAAAATTCCACTTTTCATGCAGTCATCATATCAGCATCATTCTCTCTATCCTCATTGCTTACAATCATGAATATGATATGCAGACACATGGCCAAGTATATATGGGAATTAAAACATGAAGAGAAAAGGAAAAAGAGTTATTTCGTACTGTTAAACACTAAACCTCTTTTCTTTTCTCTTCAAAGAACCTTGTCGTGGGTTTTATTATTATTATTCTTTGTCTACCGGAAATTTTACTGGAAAATATTGCATGAAAGTAGACGCGCAGAAAGTATATCTATTTGGTAATGGGTTGAAGTTGAGGCTGTTGCTGTCGCGGCAGCCTGCATGTAAGTAAGGTATGAAGTATGAATACTGCAAATATTGGACTGTATTTTATAGCACAAGCTATTTGTTGTATTCTTTGTAACACCTCCCATTGTTTCTACATCATCATCATCACCACAATTTCGAAATTCATTTAAGGAAAACTCTGTTAGTCCTCCGATTGAAGATTTTAATTAAACTTCCAGAAGGAAAAAAATCTAATAAAACACAGACACTTTCCATCAACCTTGAATAGATGGCGGTATCTATGTATCTATATAAAATGGGATAAGTGTCTACATATCCGACGTTTCACTTCCAGTTCTACAGGAAAGGAAAGCATCAGATCAGTGAATTCATTTTTTATCATAATGCATAATTCTTTACAGTTTGTAGACCAGCATGCGCCACTACTACTATTTCCTGCTTCATAATTATTAATTAATATCCAGTATATATGCGACCCATAGTACAAAAGTATGCTATTAATGTTTCTGCTTATTAAAAAATTGCGTTTTATATTGTGTGCAGCAAAAGAGATGATGAATTCGGATATTATTTCATCATTTTTCATTTCATAATGAGTTTCATCCAACTAACGTCATAGAGTATAACATTCTGGGGAAACGGTAAGAAGGGCATTTTTTGCTACGATAAAATGCATGAATGGGAAGCCCCAAGAAGCAGTAGAGCCTATTCATTCCGGAAGACAGTAGGCAGAAAGGGAAGATGGATTATTTTTTACCCTCTTTTTCTAGAATGAAAGAGGAAATCTTACTGGCAGAGCAACACTTTTGCTTTTTAAATGAGTATCAGTAGCATCAACAGTCATATCATTGTCTCTACAATAGTCCATGCAGTAGTGGTCTAGTGGAGCTTGTAGTAATCCAATTGTTATTATCAGGGAACCAAAAATTAATCAAGATAAATATAATGTCTTATGTATATACATAAATGCTGTTTTAAAAGTACAAAGGGAAAAAAATAATATTTTTTCTGTTGTACACTTTTAAATGAGCGTACTGCTAGCTTGTTAACTTGCAAGTAAAAAGATAAGAAGGTTTTGTAGTACTGTTCCCGTTTTTGAGAACAACGATCTTCAAATTACTTCGATAGGGTTGGTTAAGTACATTCAAACATAAAAACCTTCTTTTTTTCTGTTAAAGGGGTATATGGCAAGCGATTTTTTTCTTGTTGGCTAAACAATGCTGTGTGGTCTTTTCGACGGCTTTTTTAGGGACCCTGTTTTGTAGTAATCAAGATATCTGATGATGGCTAGGTGTTAATGTGCCATGTACACTGTGAATGTTTCTTTAACAAGGAAATTAGATTAGCAAAAGCAAACTAATTTTGAGAGAAAATGGACAGCTTGAGAAATGGGTATTACTAAAGAAGACACACAGCGAGAGCATCCTGCACCTGAACACCTTGTTAACTTTTCAAATTTCCTCCCCGGTTCTCTCCTACAATCATATGTCTTTTTTAAACAAACATTATTGGTATTTTTTTTACAAAAGAGGATAACAGGATGACGGCAAAATTGGATGGATCATTTTTTCTCATTAATTTTTTAAATGAACATACCTATTATAGTATTGCGTAAGCCTTTCTTCAATCAAAAGAAGCAACTACTTCTTATAAATTATTTTTATTGACCAAAAAAATGAGAAAATTGGAAATGGTTTGAAATGAATCTGCCTGCACACCCAGTTATATTGCAATCAGGGAAATAAGCCATGCTGTATAAAAAATCTTCATGAAATGTATATTTTTACCTTCGACCAGACCTTGATATAATATTATATGATCATATACCACTGCACACTATAACACCATAGCCTCTATTTGAAATTATTCAGTGGAGACTGGTGTGTAGTTAAATCCTATGTTAAAGAGCAAAAGGGAGAAAAAGCATAAATCATAGCGATGTTCTCAGCAGGGCGCCTCTTGCTGTATCCTTTGTAGTTTTTGCTAGATGATGATAGACCTCTTCTGACAGTCTCTACTTTTCATTTATAAAGATAAGACAGTACACTATATATACAGAGCAAGTAACTTTTTTAATACGCTATATTGGGAATTTTGTTACATTTTCTCTATGTGTAAGAAATGTATTTCTTTGGCATATGCATGTAACTTTAAGCGTGATGATATCCAGTCAACCGTATATATTGTAATAAAACATTGTAAACATAAAGGAGGAAGGGGCAAAAACTTTTCCAAATTTTCGTCGCCTTTTGTTTATTCTTGTGAAGACTTCTTGTGTGGTTATTATTGTCTTTATTATTGCGCTGCCCCTTCTTCTCTGTACTTTACTCGGCATGTGACGTTTTTATTTGATATGAATCTTTATGAAAACTTTTTAATGCAATGCATTTACATATAACAATACACTATGCATGCCTGTCCTGCCAGTTTGCTTCTTTTGCTTCTGCTGTGCTGACTAACAACAAAGTAGTCATAAAATCGGGCACCACACCGTTGCCACCAGGATTCATTCTGTAAGTACTACAAAATATCAACATTTTCTGTTACAGTTTCATTTAGCCTGTCATCATCATCTTCTTTTTCTTCATTGTCGAAATGCGATGAAAAAAACAATAGGCATGATATGATATTTATAGTTAAAAAGACAAACAATGAACGTGTGTATGGAAATAATAGAGTTAGCTTCCGTTAACAAACACGCTTTAAAAAACATCTTGTTCTTTAATGTTCCCACTGGATCTAATATTTTATTTTCCTATCACACGAAATATGAATCTTACGTTTTGTAATCGCATCATACTAAACATACACACACACCATGCTCTCTAGAGTCATGTGAAGATGAAACAATGTTTTGCTCAATCTTAGCAATAAAATCAACTGACTTGTTTTTGTGTTTATGATTATGATTAGTTAAAAGTTATACGTCAAGAATCCTCGTGAAAAAGGAGCGTGAGACTTTTTAAAATTGCCTTCTAATAAAAGCAGCGGTAGCTTCTTGGGCTCATCATAACAAGATTAAATTTACAGACAATGGTACTAAAACTACAGTGTAGTGTAGTTATCTCTTATCTTTAGTTACATTGCATTATAATCTAGCTCTACCTACGTAACATGTATTACACTCGTGTACACAAGTTTTTGTTTACACCTTCCCTAATCACATAATAATAGAACGTACTAAACGGCATTGTTTTTATCAGATCAAACTGTTAAAATAGTTGTAGATATACAGCAGAAACAATCATGGCTTAAAGGTAGCAATTCACATTTCATAATTTTTTATTCCAAGGCATATTGAATATATCGGATCAGCAGAACTTCAACAGATAGACGGACAAGCAGCCCTACTAAAAATCAACGTATATTTCACACGTTTCGCGAACTACACATTTAATCGATACCTAAATGCGATAAGCAATATTAAATGTAAATCATTTGTTTATTATAATTTTTTATTGTGGGGATTTAAAAAATAACTGTACTCAACTCAAGACAATCAGCTCATTTAAATTTACACTAATTAACGCCAAGGATAAATAAATAAAACGATGTGTACGTATGCATACATATGAAAATACCATTTACTCAAGCATAACATGAAAACGCATCAAATGCAACATTTTTTTACTCACCTTTTTGTATAGATCTACTTTCATTACATGCTCCGTTGTACTTGATATGCAGATTTCCGACGAATCACTTGACTATGACTGACAAGTAAAAAAGCACAAGTTCAAGTGCAAAAGTAAATACCGATTCATCGCCTCAGTCAATCACAACCCCGTAATTCCTTTAATTTATGCATAGTACGTGACCGACATTCATGGACTCGAGCATTTCCTTAAATAATGCAGTTTTTGTGCAATGAGATTTGCTACACGTCTAAAATAGTACGCATGTAAATTTACATGTATGTGTAGTAAACAAGAAGAAGGAAGCGCAAGCTCATCGTACTAGCTTAAATATTTATAAAATAGTATATTATGTGAGTTTAGCTTAAGCTTTAAAATATACTTATAGATATCAATTTTATTGCAAACGAAATGTACACAGCTCCTGGCTCCGACCTATACGTTGTACTTAGGTCATAGTGTGAACTCATTCAACCCATTGTCAGTGGCGAATTCTTAGACAGATTGATATCAGTAAATGATTTTAGTTACTGGTGCTAGTTAATAAACACGGAAATGCTACATAATACATAAAACACACAAAGGGATATTTTTTGCATGAAATGATGTGCAGAGCACACACCCAAATAAAAAATAGTGATACGATTCACTGCTTTCAAAGAAGCGGTCTTCAAATAAATATGTTGCAGTAATAGTAATCAGCACTAAATGAGCTACAATTTGACCATTTTGCTTGACCTTCAGTAATAGAAGGACGTAAAGGGAATGAGTTGTCGGATTCACATGATAACAAAGTGTGAACATTTCATTTGTAGTCTTTAGCAAATAAAAAAAATCGTATCAGCAGCGATGTGTATGCAAAATATTTATTTACATAAAGTGCATTCATATGTAATAAAATATTACATATATACATAATTCGAAACAAAAGTCTTCACAAAAACCTTTTACGTCTAAATGAACTCTCGCCCACATTGATTACATTATTTATGTGTTACTTGAACAGGAAATAAAATGCCGCTTTTGCATGACTTAGAATACGATGCGTACATGACCTTCCACAAACATGTTACGTTACGAGTTATAAAAATAGTAGCTTAATAAAATTCTACAATGAAGATGCACAATTATAGTTAGCAAATAATATCACAATTATAATTTGCATAAGAACAAATATTACAAGACTTTAACCTTACCTTGTTTTCTACAGTACTGATGATAATATGGTACAAACAAAAAGGAGGTTTATAAATAAGTTTTTTTCCAAATGTTCATGTGTGATGATGAGTGTTGAAGAAGAAACTTGCATGAATTTTGGGGGACGCAAAAACGGTTTTAATGAAATGAGACAGTTGTTGTCTATGACGTGCAGCCAGTGCTCACGAGATGACACGCCTTGTTCTCTTAATAATTTTTCATTCTAATGAATAAAATGCGTACGGCTGACTGTATACGTAGATGTTTGAAGGTAATGTAAGGCTGAAGGTAAAGACTGCATAGAATTTCTTCATTCCGCGGATACCATGTTCCAGTCTGCAAACTTGGTTGAAACTTGTATATATGACGATAAGAACATTAGATGCAGTCTTTTGTCACGAGTAAGAAAGTGGAATATGTGATATATTATTATAAAAGTAGGCGTCATCATTCAGTTTCTTATCTCCGTTTGATAAGTCAGTGGTTGTCCTGTGACTTGGTCAGAAATATATATAACCTCCAGGCTACGGCTGTCACTGCTGCTATTGATGTGGTTTTTTATGATACAGCGCAACCGATGATGACCGGATGCGTTTGATGTGGCTACTTGGCGGCTTCCTTTGTTCACTTTGCTTTTCCCTACTGTTTGATATCCACTATATAATTTGATTGATCATTTTAAAGGCTTTTAGGGGTCTAACTGACCAGACAAATATAATTGGAGTAAATTTTCTGTATTGACTTTTCCAATAATTTATTGATAATTGGCTTTCTTCGAAGAAGAGAAAATATACAATGTTGCATACACATTCAACGTTTAGCGACTTTTTATGACTTTTGTGGTTTTATCCACAGAAGCACAACATGAGTTCCACGTTTCCTTTGAAATGTGAGTCCAAATATTTTAATAGGTATACTTGCACATGTTTTCCATACATTTATAGGTACAGTTAAATTGGTTTTACATTCATTTTTATACGACCTGATAATTCTCCAGAAAAATTTCTTTAGCATTATTCACTGAATAGTGTTCATTAACCGTTATTATGCCTACTATTACTATAAAGCCATCATTATCACAAAACTGCTCTATATAAGCTGCCCAAGTCACGTCGAAAGGTGTCGACTTAATAATCTGTTAAATGAATCAATCCAGCATCAGCGAGCAAACAAAGGTCACACAAACCATGTGGCAAAAGAGAACGCAACCTTTGAGGAATTACTTATTTACCTGTTCTTACACTGTGAAATTACAATGTAGTCTAGCTGGATTTTTTTCTCGTTTTATATACAGTATACAAACAAGGTTCAGTAACATCTTGTGAAAATTTTAACCAACGCTCCAAGGGGTTTTTATTGCCGTATTATTATTGTAATCTATTATAAATCATTTACCCTACAACAACTACCAATGCAATGTACAGAGATGCCAGTCTCCACTGGAATGAGTTTAAGTCATCATGAACACGGGGTTCATATAATAGCGGTTAAGAAACGTCAGGGCTGTCTCTGTTTATATAAGGATGTATTATTTTCAATAATTTGGCAATAAACGTTCTTTAATTACCTTTATGATATATTATTACCGTATGATTTTTCTGACAGTTGAATCATGATTCGGAGATATGGTGGTGACTGGTTGGTGAATGAGTGTATCATATAGAGAGCTGAGTTTGCGTACAACAGCGGCATGACCAGTCGCATGGTTTGTGAAGAAAAGTTGGGCTTGCCCAAAAGGAAACGTGAAGATGAAGACAATAGCGTGAAAATCCAAAACGTGAAAATGAGTCGCTGTTAATGTGAGTATTTATTAGAGTAGACAGCATTAAATACATAGGTGTATTCTTCTGTAGCTAAACTCATTTTGTATTTTTGAATTTCGAAATATAACTATACCTAGTTATTCGAAATAATTAAGTACTCTTGGGTACTATACACTTGGTTCCTTTATAATTGTATAATGTATCCGCTGAATTTCCACCCAGATTTAAATTAGTTACGCCCAGCTAACTAACCACATATTTTTATGAATCTTGAAAAGGCAAATTATGCAATGAACACGCATAATATTTGCATGATAAAATTAATAATTAGGATATGATTTCATTTTCATCAGTATACTTTTTTTTTACCAAGCAGTGTAATTTATTCCCTGGTAGAAGTTAATGTATTGCATATGTAGTAATAAAATAAAATCGTAATTATCAGGAATGTGATATCATTAAACAGCAGAAGGGGAATCATGCATGATCGCGATGTTATCCCAATCTTGAAAATTGACTTAAAGTAAAATCTTTCATCATTGTTAATTAATTGCGAGGTACACCATTTTCAAAAGCTCGTCATTTCTTCATTGCTTTCTCATTTTAATAAATTTCACGATTCAAGAGACTTGGTTTACTTTTTCATTATCATCACAACTTAGTGTACTCACTCACAACTTATTTGTTTGGGAACTCGATCACGAGAGAAAAATGCATTTGAGTTGTGGGTAATCAGCAAAATATAATGTGGGTACACATAGTACACAATATGGAATACCTGTATATATCAGCGCAGCGTCAGCATTACAATTTTACAATCTATGATAGTAGCAGAAAAAGAGTCCGTTTTCCCACTTTTCAATAAAAGAATATTTGCATTGAAAACAAGTCCGCTTGAAATTTATTGTCTAGTCTTGCCTGGAATCCAGTTTTATAGCACCATATTCTTGTTAGGCAGTATCAGTGGTAAACATTACACTGTCAGCATTTCTCTGCTCATGAAAAGAGTCAGGAGAAATCAAGACTTGAATAAATACTGAAACCGAAAACCTGGATGATAAAGAGTAGAAAGGATGACGAAGATGGTGATTTGAATGGATGGATGGTTGCTTTCGTTTTAACATTATTATTTCGTGGCTGATAATCATGGATAATACCACCGAAATGCTCCATCGCACTTTCTGGTCAATCCTTCTTTGTTTTTGTTCTTTGATAGATATACTATGTAAAAGTCTTCTAGATTTGCTTCAGAAATATATCAAACTTGTATGTATATACAGCTTGTGTACTAAATAGAAAAATATATAACTTATTGTTAGCTCTTATCTACGATTTTTAATATTTTCTGTGTCAGCCCCTGTTGCAGTTGTATTGAGCTCTTTTTTAATAATATTGGAGGTTAATGATCTATGTGCATCGAATACTCAAGTGCAGACTTACTTTGACTGGAGTTGGATCCAAATCAGGACCAGTTCATCTCTTTTCAATTCTGGTCAGCCTCTGATCTTTGCTGAAAGAAACTGGTGAACTAGATTCTTCCATTGCATGATTCCATTAAGTCAGGATGGTGATCAATTATTATTAGTTTGTATTCTGTATGACTGTATATTTCAACGAAAACCACTTTTGTGCTAAATAAATTAACCACGTAAAGGGATTATGCAAGTTAAAGATTGTGAAAATTGATCCTTGTTAGCTAAATTTAAATATAGGCTTTCTTAAATCTAAAAAAGGCAATTCTGACAATAAGAGCAGTTGGACGAACAGAAAAATAAGTTTGTGGTACTTGCTTTAATTTTAATAAGATTGAACAATGAGCATCTCTGAGATCAGTATATAAATTTTATGTAAATCCATTCGTAAATTTCATGATTTCATTAAAAAATGGAGCATAGTACATGTACAAAAATTAAGAGAAATGCACGTAATACTTAGTAGTCTTTGTTTTGTGGCTGTTGGGTTGAATAAGAGGCGGTGTTATTAGATAAAAGATGTGCAGGTGCGAATAAATATGTATATTCTTGTTACAACTTTTTTGACACTGACAATGAGATATTCCTAATCCTCAAATTACTTTTGTAAGTTCGTGAGTCTTCAAGTTCATTTACAATTTTGAATACTAATCCCTGACGTCCGATTAGGAATTAATTTCAAATTGATGCTTTAACGACTCATGAAAGCATTCGGAGACATTCAAATAACACATTCGTTCACACGTCTTCATGCATTTTTCAGGTAGTATCTTATATTTTTTGTGGAATTGTTCTAGAATAAAGCTTTTGAGTTAATTAAATTGGGTTTCAAGGAGGATAGGTCAACTCAATTTACCTTAATGTGTAAACTACATTTGCTATTTGGCTCAATGTAAAGATATTTAATTTGTATGCATCTCAGTATTTGCAACCAAGATTTCATTAAACCCTTTTGCTGCAACAGTCAGGGTAGGGTACTATAATTATTGCGATGTAATAACCATGTTAGCACCATTTCCCAATGTTTTTTGCTTCTGGTGTTGGATTTAGGCCCAAGAAAATGACTTGGATGAAAAGGTATCAATTTTTTAGAACCGTCCTTCGGGCTAAACACATAAACTACATGGAACGATAGGAAAAATCTGGAAATTGGTGTAATAGTAATAACTGTTTATCTTTCTATTAAAGGTATCATTTATCTCAAAAGAACGTCAAATAAACGGCCTAAAATGCTGTACCTTGTTTCATTAAAAACCACAAAAAAGAAAGAATTATTACAAAAGCCATTGCATTGTAGTTTTTTTCTCCGAGGAAAATGTATAATTATGTTCACTTGAAACGTAAAGAAACATGCTTACACAAAGCATATATAAAACAATGTAATCCCAGTAATTTTTATGGATAAGGCTTATTTCATAATGTCTTTCGGAAGGACTCTCATAAAGATAGTTCCTTCAAGATCTTGCATGTCGAAAGATTAAATTCTATAATAGTCGAATACTATTTCACATTTGACGAGCTAAAGCAGTGATAATTATTGCAGTTTAGATAGCAGGAAACATGTCTGCTCTCATTGGATTTATAGAAAAATGTCTACTTGAAAGAATGGATTTAAAATCATGATACCCTGCTTACTTCAACTTACAATATTTGACGCCTTCGTATCTTACTTAATGAATGAATCGACTTATCTTAATGTGTAGTATCAAGCTACTTAACATATGAATTGCATTTACAAAAGAAAATGTACTTCATTAATTACCTTTAAGCAATTCCAATGTGTTTTTTATGACGTCAGAACACAATATTCTACCACTTCAACTGAGTTTTGACAAATTGAATGAAAGGTAAATGCATTAAAGTAGTACGGTTGGTAGTCGTTTCAAAATTGGTAGCAATAATAGCAAGTAAGAGTAAAAATAATAATTGAAGTATCCTTCCAGTTGCAGTTCCTTATAAGTATAAAGGAAAAATCCGGCATAATTAACTATGGGAAGCTTGCAACTCTTTGACTTTAAGGTGTACAAATCTAGTCGTGAAGTTTTAGTCAAACATTATCCGGTAAAGTTAAATCAAACACTATAAATAAATTGCCAACCAGCAAAAACAATACCCTTGCTACTTAACAATTGGGGTTGGAGTGAAATGTCTTTCTCCTCATGAAAATATGCAGTATGCAGTCACCTGAAAATATAAACTGGTGGAAAGGAATTTTATTTTCTTATCCATCGCATATATCTTAAAAAAGGAATGAAAAAATAATATGACATCACACATGCATTTGTATCGTGGTGAGTGACTATATTTATTTCGTAAAGCCAATTTTGTTGTGATGAAAAAGAAGATTGTTTCACGCATGTGGACATGCAATACAGCGCTATAACTTAAAGTAAAAGTTCATGGATGACAGTGAGGTCGGCTCTGTGGCTGTGTAATCATGTAGATTACTGCACAGAAGGAAATAGTTTTTTATTTCAGTGCATTTTTCATAGGTGCACGATAAAAAATTCATTTTAAATTTTTATAGTTATCAACAATGTAAAACGTATTGGGTTTTATGTTTACAGCCCTCTTTGAGGAATCTGGGATGCCGCCGTATGGTCTTTTCCTATGGTGCCATGTTATAAGTAAATACACACATGCGAAAATATAATATGAACATTCCTGAAATACTGATAGCGAAGAGAAAAACATGATTTTCTAAGAATTATTGCTTATACACACTATATGTTGCAAAATGTACGGGTTTTCCTGGTCTCAGATGACCCCACTTCTGAAGATGCGCTAACCGTGCGGTGGATGTGTGAGATATGCCACGAGGAGACCACATCGTCGTGTACCTGACCGTGTTTGACGTTTCTGCTCCTTGGTGCTACTTCACCTACACGGTAGAGCTACTTCCCAGAGTAGCAGCTAGCTACTCCTAACTTCTTCCCTGGCCGTATCCGTGTGAACAACGTGGTGGCTGCTCCGGCAGCACCACTGGATATTATACTGAAATTCCGCCCCTTCTGGGCAAAGTTAATTGTTTTCTTTGCAGTGACTTTCAGTCACTTTATGCTGTAAATTGTTGAGTTAAATATTGGTTTTGTGAAATAAATTGATCTCTCTTTTTAGTAAAATTAACCCTTTGTGTCACTGAATAATACTCATTTACGCTGGTCCTGTGAAACGAACTTAACTGCATCTTCTGTTTAGGGCTGTTGGGCCCTTTGGGCGTTTTAGGTCATCTCGAGTCGACGCGTGGTCATCTAAAAATGCCTACTTTTCCAACATATGGCGATCCTGCCAGGATCAGTTGTTTAGTGAATATTTATCAGTGAATTTCGATAACTTTTAGTGAACCTTTGAACGTACTTTCTGACTGTTATTTTTGTGTATTACTATGAAGTGCTCTGTGATTTAGTGCAAGAGTATCTTCCTTCAAGCTGATCAGATCAGCATTTTTAATCAGTTATTTTTGAAACTTTTCATGCCTTTTTAGTAACAGTTAACTGAGTAAGGTATTTTGTGAATTTTTGTGATACATTTTGTATGATCTTCTTGCATTACAGAAGTATTTTTGTGCAAGCTTAAGCTTGTTAGTTTTTTTGCTGATAGTTCAGCAACTTTGATGAAACCGAAAATGGTTTGTGAATTATTAGACAGTTTTCAGTGACTACTGCCTA
>JAQFZH010000127.1:0-49990 GCA_034695485.1 Entomobrya nivalis | reverse complement strand
AGTATTGTTCTAAGGGATAAGGATATCGGCTTATCTCAGGGGCCCAGTTTTTCACTGACGGACTTCGTCATATCACCGGTGTGACTATATTTACCAAGCTACTTTTTGTGATAGTGAATGGTAAATGTGGGTTAAAATATGATGATTCTACATAAAATAAGCTTAGGAGAATAATCACTACTGAAATTCCTATCATCATTATATCAATATTTTATTGTAGTTATTGTCCAATAGAAATTTTTATTTTATATTTATTATCTATAAAATACGAATACTTTAATATATACGCCTATTTATCCTATTTACTTAAATTTAAAAAAAAGCCAAATTCAAAGTTTTATTTAAACTACAAATTGAAAAAAACGTAATGTGTTAAGTTTCCTGAAAATGGAATAAATTTCTCTGTAGTTCAATTTTGAAAACTTCTCACTGTCGCTAACTTTTGACTACAACATAGGCTTACTCATAACAATGTTTGCTACTGAAATAAAACCTTCGGATATATAACCAGGAACTTTGAGCATAACATTGATTAAATTAAATTAAGTATATTAGGTAATAAGGGGGCAATACATGACAATATGACAATTTTGAGTAGTCATGTTTTTGGTTATAAGGAATTGATTTATTAGTTTATAGCTCAAATTTTCGATAACTAGCCGTTATCTTTTTCACGAGCAGAACAAAAAACGAAAAAGGGAAATTTTATAGTTACAATATTACAATTTTACAAATTTTCATAACAATGGTAAACAATCAAAATTTTATAAGGTCAGAAGCCAGAGGTAACCAGGCATTGATGTCATATGACAATTTCACAAAGCAAAGTTACATCATGTGGTGTTACGTTAGGTAGACAAATATTATCATCTACCTGTTTTGTTTCGGGTAGACACTACTCTGTATTATGTCTCTTTTACAGTCACAACTTATGCCATCTAACCATAATCAAACACTTCACACTTAAAAATCTGTATTTAATTAAATTTAAAAGTTATATACTGTATTCATTAACGTAAACTAGAAGATGGAGCCATATAAACGTAACTGATTTAAGTGCTTTCCCTAATCTCCTTTTCCAAAATCTCATGTAATACTTATTGAGGCTACTAACCACAACAAGCTTATGTAAAAAAATATGAAATAACGGCAGACAGTCGAAGACAATTTAACCCCTTCAATTATGGATTCAAGATTGACACCTGCATTGTACGCAATATTTGGGATGAGCAGTACAATTATAACCGTCCAGACATACATAGGGGTTTTCATGTAAATCCGGCCAAAATCAAATCATCATATCTAGACAGGATGTTGATGAATAGATGGGAAATTGATATGATAAGATAGGCAAGAGTCTAACTTAAAAATATGCCCTAGCATTGCGCTTTAGCTGCTGTTGTACACCAGTTGTAGTTGTGTGCGGAAGTGGAACGATGAAGTGTACCTATTACATGATAACGTACCGTGTCATAAAGCACGCCTCGCACAGGCAAAGCTGAATGAACTTGGGTTCATACAGCTACCACATCATTCCTACAGTCCAGACCTTGCTTCCTCTGACTTTCATTTGTTTCCAAAAATGAAAATGCATGTTCGAAATCGACGGTATAAGTCAGATCAGCATCATGAAAGATCGGCTTCTGCCTATTTGGGAAAACGGCCTCAGAACTTCTATGAAAAGGAAATACGTGACCCAGTGCCCCGGTGGGAAAAATGTGTTAAGTGTAACGGTAACAATGTTGAAAAGTAGAAGTTGTTTTGTGCATAAGTTTAAAAGTTATGAGTGATTTGATGAAGTTTGGCCGGAGTTAGGTGAAAACCCCTATGTATAACATGATAACAACATTATTTCTGATCATCATTATTACAGTAATTTTAGCTAATAATAAAAGCGCTTAGAAGTTTATGGACATGTGTGAAACTGTTAGCATTAAAAATATTAAACATAATAATAACACGAAATTATAAATTTCCTCATCGATGTTTACCAGATTTTTTTTTATTTAAATATAAACAAGTAATTAAATTTTTTCCCAATATTTTTCAGAAAAAGTGATTCAAGATAACGCATAAGAAATATTGTAACAAAATTACAGTAATTTCTTAACTTTGGAAGTATATTTGACTTTAGACATGAACTTTTTACTAATTAATTCAAATTTTATTTAATTTTTTTTACATATTTATTTATTTTTCTACATTACAACTGCTAATATTGGTATCAGTTGATATATCCATTGGAGTGCCTTTAGCCATTATTTTCGCCTTTTTATTATCTCGTTTTAACTTTTCGTTATGAAAATATCCATACGCGTTTATCCATCCACTGCTGTTAGCCACAACGATCATGCAAAAAGATGATACTGGTTCCACAACTCGTAGACCCACAATGAATAGCACATACAGCCATATACATATAGCAAGTGGACAATACAGACATGCAGCTACCCACACATAAGTTGTTAGACACTGCGAAGCTACGGAATTTTGTTGATGAGAATAACTTTCAGTATGAGTGACAGAATACTGTTCCCTGTCATTAAAAGTCTTCAAGTTTGCCTTGATTTCGTCCACAGTCCGTTTTATATTATAGTAGCAGAAAGTTGTGGTAACAGCATTAAATGAACTTGTTGATGAGATCAGAAAACTGAGAACGTTGCCGGGGAGGGTTGTTGCATCAGCCATCATCCTTTAATTTTTAAGTAAAAAATATAAAATTTATTTAAAAAATAATAACTAAAAATTATGAAAAATTGAAAAAAAATTAATTGTATTGGAATTGGTAGTATGTGAAACAAAATGTATATATATTGTGTGTACCAGTATCCAGTATTTCCAAACGAATCATAAAAATAAAATACGAGACATGAAGAGGCAAGAAACGTGCACCAACATAGATGCAGTTTCCATTCCCATTTTCCCAACTTTAGTTTCTTTTGATGGACCACGTGTAGATATGTATATCCCGATACACTGGCGTGCATAAGCTGCTGGTAGCTAAAATAATAATATGTTCTTAAAAATTTAGCTTCAGGGAAGCCTACATTCATAAATATATATTAGTTGAAAAAGCTTACCCAAAAAAGAACCACAAATTCATGCTAAGCGCATCCTCAACTATAGCAGATTTAGGATAAATCTGTGCGGTGACCAGATACATATGATCCATTAAATGGGATGTCCCCCAAAGAATATCCGCAACAGCCAAGTATAATGGAAATCGTACCGAAAAATCTACTTTCGACGATGAGTCCTTCCATTTGAAATAAATTGATTTTAATACAGCTAAACTTGATACAAAGGACACAGAAATGATAAAAAGAGCCGTGTAATGAATAGCGAAAAAGGCTAGGCGATTTTCTCCACAAATTGCAGAATGTCCGGGTTTAATATCGGTAAAGTTTATAAGCCATCCGTGCCCGTAAATTGGCAGGGATTTTTTGGAATCCAAAATTTCTGAGGTGTTCATCCCGGAGATTTAATACAGACGCGTTTGCACTTTTTATTAAGTTTACTCACTTCACTTGGGCAATCACTGTGGTACTGTGAAACTTACAAAAAATCAGACAGGATAAATTGGACGAAATTATAGACGAAACGTGCAAAAAAATTCACCTGTTATGCCACCCGAGATCAACAACACATGAGCAGTTTACACAGATTTTAGATATAAGATTTTTTTAAACGATAAGATCACGTGCAGGAGTTCTTAAAAAAGATAGCACGATTATAAAACCTGTCTCTACTGAGTCATTATTATTGAATAATGAACGTAAACATGAAGTGAATATGTTTACAAAGCATTGTACTCTTGTACCCAAAAATATAAATCATTTTGGGAGTATGCATAAATGTTTATTAATTTTATGAAGGAACTTACACAAGCAATAATTGATTTTTTTGTACATGAATTAAAATTGACAAAGAGGATGAAGTCTATGTATATTTGAGTACACTCAGGACAACATAAACTTGTAATCAGTTGCAACAAAAAAAAAGAGACGAGAAGAGTTATGCATACTAAACAAAACAAAATGCAGTGCAGCGGTTTTTGAGACCACAAACCAGTTTATAGAAAAAAAAACTAATGAATATAAAGGAAATTTTGCCTCAAATCTTTATACTTGCTTACCATCTACTTTATTTGAAACAAATTTGTAATAAATTCCTTGTTGCATTGCAAAAATGATTGAAAAATATCCATATGCATTCATTTGTCTAAATTTAGATGAAGGTTTTCTCAGAAAAAAAATCATGTACTTTTATTAAAACGTAATGCAATATTTCAACGTTTGTTGTTGTGTCAATTATCGTCGCCATCTCCCTGACTTTTTCACAACTTAAAAAAAGTTATATCCATGAAATGAAAGCATCTTAAGGTTGCAATAGTGCACACTGGAGAGTTATTCCGGTAATAAACCGTTACCAAATGAAAAATACTTGTTCTTTTACATTTCATTTATTAACATTAAAAGAAAACTAAATTCTGCATGTATTTCTTTATAACAGATTGTTATGAACTTCAATATACCAGGTTTATGTTCTGTCTTATATTTGACTCAGAATGCATTAAATTCTTTCATGATGAATTAATGATGATTCGACGAGCTTTAAGCACACCAAATTAGTACATAATTTATTTTGTGCGAAATTGATAGTTGAGAAAGCTGATTGGGGTAAAGCATGCTGATAAAAATGATATCTTAGATTTTACTATTTTTTTTGAAAGTATCATCTTCCATAAAAATATAATAACGTATTAACACTTTATTATCATCAATTTTAACGAAATAAAATTGCAGTTAAAAATTGTTAAATATATTATTTTCCCGATTATTTACTTTCAAATTCAATAATTTTGAACCGTCAATAACTAAAAATTTACTTAAAAACTATTGCTCACATTGAAGCAGAAACTCTCACTCGCCAAAAATTATCCCTAAACTTCAAATTAGGTGCAGTTGAGCTTTGAAAAAAGAGCATATCAATTTTTCAATGTTAAATTATTTCAAAGTCTTAAGTGCCGAAATAACTAATTAAGTTCTATACTTTTACAAATATGTATGGTACTTTTCAGGAGCAGATGTTCCACTAGCTTGATTACTAGAAGCCGTCTAATGATTAGTTCTAAGTTAAAATACGTCGTACTGCTCAGAGAAGAAAAAGAATGTGTTGGCGTTGCAAACATGCCTCTTTTGTCTTTCACATTTAAGAATAATTGTTACCTGTTAAGAATTACAGGTATAATATAATTAAAAACTGTTACATGTAAATTAACTTGGATTTATCTGACTCGATCAAGCTAATTATTTTTTACATATCGCTAGTTAAGATAAATATATTGAAATAACAGTTAGCCTGAGAACCTAAATACTTACTGTGAGATTTTCTATATTGCAACACCTACTTCTTTATCTAACCCAGCCACAATGTTGAGTAAACATTTAACAAACTACTTGAATCTTGCTATTGTAATGTTGTGCTTTGTCAACTAATTTAGTTCAAAAGTATCAAATAAAAGTTTGCTCAATAATCAGTTGTTGACATGCTGGTGGTGTACTAGCTTCAACAAAGTTTCCACTTCCCAAAGAAATTTTCAATGAAGGGAAACTCCGTAAGACCCTCTTATTTGACTTGTTCGTCATCAGATCCTTTTGAAAGTTGTTATGAAGGTTCTCCAAGTAGAGGCTTGACTCTTCATAAATGTTAGCCAGTATATCAAACATGATCATAACACAGCAAGTTGTACCGACTGCGGCGAGTCCAAAAATTAGTCGCCGTTCCAAAGGCAAAAAATTTCCCAAGCTGATACAAGCATACAAACTGAGAATTGCCTCGCCAATGATAAAGATTAAAATGCAAACGGTGTTCCGAGTGTACAAGCTGTTATAGTTCTTTATGAAAATTTGAAGTTGGTTGTAGTACTTGCAGGCCAGGTTGAATTGACTGAAAACTGAAATTGTTACCTTGGTAAATGCCTCCTTTGTGAGTACAATGTATGAATGTAAACAAAAGGATTTAATGACAAGTCCAATCAGCATCTGAGAAATTAGGCTGTTCAGAATGTAAGCTCGAGAGAATAGGGTGTACATGCCCAAAATGCACATAGTGAGGAGAGATGGAATGGGTAAAGAGTGGTCATAGAATGGTGAGGTTTCAGGTATAAAATGAGGAGTGGTATTTAAATTGTTCAAATTGTTGCAACGATCAATCAGAAAGAATCCAGGTTGAATTGGTACACAAGGTCGTTTGAAAAAGGAGAGTTGGCCAAGCAAGGGAATTATGAAGGTATTAAACGTCACGAATTTTATGAGAGGCTTGCTTAGACGTTTTCGAAGGCTGGTACTTTCCGGTTGTAAGTTTTCTTTGACAAAGAAAAATTCAAGATTTTTTTATATGTTAGTTTATAAATCGTTAATTATTTTATTTAAATGAATATATTAAATACCTCGTTGATGGTTTTTTTTTCAAAAAGGAGCATTCCATTTAATACAGCAACGATATCGTGAGAATTTGTCAACTGGTCGTAAATTGTGTAGCAGCCGCAACCTGAAAATACAATGTAGAACCAACATTGCAAATAGTGGGGAAGTGCTAAAGCGCTTTTGATGTGTAAGGTTTGTAGCAAACTAGATATGGTAAATGAAATGGATAGAGCAAATTTGATCCATATTTGGTTTAGGGTTTTGGGAGATTTGACTTGAAACTTTTGATTTTTTTTCGAGTACTGGTAGGGTAGAATGTTCCAAATGTCGAATATTTTATGGACACGTAATAAAAGGACAAGAAGACCATTTTTACTTGAAAATGAGGAGGGAAGTAACATTTTGAGTTAGTGGCTTCTCAAGTCTTTGCGAATGACTAAATTAGTTTCACTCAAGGTTAAGCTCCTTGTCGCTCAGTTCTTATATTAGTGTGCTTGCGGATCACAACAGTAAATTATTCAGAGCACCTTTTTAAAAGCTTCGTATTTTAATGTTTCCAGCATAAGTGTTAGACATTAATAATTTAATAAATATTCAGAAAAGACTAGTGGGAAAAACCAAAGTTTTTGCACATTGCGAGATATATTTACGGGCAGTTCATTTAGTGGAGCTTTTTAACAGCTACCCTGCGCGTTCTAATGAGCAATCTTTAATCAATATATATTTGGTTTTTGTGATAATAGAAAAAAAATATGCTGTCATGGAAACGTTGAAAACATGCCATTTTATCAAAATGAATACTTAATGATAGTATGTCTCGAAAAATTATCAAAGTATTCCGAAAAAAATGCTACGCTAGCACTAAAAACTGATGGCTATGCTAAACTATCTAATGTAAGGCTTTTCCAGAAAAAGAAACACTTTAAAAACAAAGTTATTAACGACGTAATGAATTATTAAGTATTTTTCTTTAGAAAAAAAATTACGTTTTAGTTAGAAAAAAATCGATACACTGACTTCGTATAAGTTCGAAGATAAGTTGGCAGTTGTTAAAAAAAAGACACTATCCTTGATTTATGGATTTATTCCCAAGAGAAGTTTAGGAATTTTCAGGTTTTACCATTCAGCATACAAATATCAATATAGACATAAGAAATAGTAAATGTTTTCGATTTGCGGTTCCAAAGGTACTTGACAGGTATTTTTTTGTGTTCTTGTTCATGATATAGTTGAGCTGTTTGTCGCGAATAAAACAATCGTTTTTCCTAAGAACATTCTGGAGTTGTCAGCAAATAAACTTGCAAATGCTCATCAAAATGAAATGAGTGTTGACGAAAAGGGAGCATTAGTTCTTTTGGAAAACAAGATTCTAAACATTGGTGACATGGGCTATTTACAAGGTTCAAAGGATGCCTTTAAAATTCTAAATTAGGAATATTTTTTTTCATTTATTCATTCATTTTAGATAGCTCATGTAAACACTAGTGTACAATAGTACTAGTACATCTTAAGCTTGGATGGCTTTAAATGCATTAAAAGTTTGATGACGAACTGAAAATACAAATATTTAAACATAGAGCCATGGCATATTCACTTACACATATATATGCATACATCTATAGCTCGTCCTTTTCATCAGAATAATCCTCCTTTTCAAGTTCGCGCAATGGAAAGCTTTCCCAAAGATCAGTTCTCTCTTTAAATGGGTCTTCAGTAATAATCTTGGTGTTCTCATCGATAACATACCACCTTAGCGGGGTCTCCTTTCCAGTGTCATCATTTGCAAGAGTGAAAGGTTCCCATGTTTTCACTGTGCCCCATGTTGGAGTTGGGTTTCTGTGTGTGTGCATTATAGATTTATTAATAATATTTTAGTAATCCAGACATCTAAATCATGTAAAAATTCCAATAATCTACTAATTATATTAGAACTTTATAATGTACCCATCTTGAACGAATGACATCAACAGTTGTATATATTTTTGGGAAAATTGACCTTCGGGTGTAGTTACATCATATTCTGGCGATCCAAACGATTCGTTGAACAGATACTACGAAAAATGATACCAAAGTTGATATACCAAAATTGACTATTCCAGTAAGTGGGTAAAATGGATAAAATACCTGTAACTCATCAACATGGGCAACCCCTAAAAAACCCATTCCAAAACAGCAACGAAAATTATTCAATGTTTAAAAACTTATTGGCCAAAACAAAACACTATCAATTGTGATAGCAAGAAATAGAAGGGCCCATCGAGTAAAAATTTCCGTTATTTATTTTTCCACGTTACATTGGGTTTTGTGAAGAAAAGCAATGCAATATGGAGAAAAAAGAACGGACAATATTTTTCCCGATGCTCCCTTTTCTTTTGCACTATCACAATTATGTAATGTCTTCATGTTTACATACCATAAGCCTCTTTAGTCTTGAACATTCCTTGTACAATTGAATGAGATCCAGTGTAATTGAAAATATACGGATAAATGGGAAAGTCCCTTTTTCTAGTGTGCTCTTTAATAGCTCTGCTAACTCCTACCACAAACAATCGGTCACCATAAACCCTCCCAAGTTCCAGGTATGTGTCTCTTCCTATTTTTCGATCTCCAAAATAAAAGTCCCAAAGTTTCGTAGAAATTTCACTTTGTGCAGCTGGACTAGCAGAGTTCTCATAGTATAAAATATTTGGAGCCATCTTGTGCCAGTTAGAATTGATAAACGCCAGACTCTCTTCATTCTCCAACACTGTCAGAAGCAAAAGAGGATTTTTTCAGCAGGATTGATTTTTTTTTTGAAAACTAACTATTTATATTTGTGTGTTGGTCTTACTGTAAGCAGTGTAAAAAGCTCCTTCATCATTATCCACTCCAACAATCCATGGCACCTTATTCGCAGTTTTTCCATCTACAATTATCTTGTATGGAGTCTCTGCCAAGAATTTTGGTTCATTATTTCCTTCCTCTACTGACGGGCTGAACAACATGTTAATTAAGTCAAAGTCTTGCGGAAATATCTATATAAAAAGGTAATATATTTAAATCTGAAAAAATCTCAGTTTCAGGAAAAATAATATTTCATTTAAGAAAATCCTACACTCAATTTCAATTGCCCAGTAAGAATTTCGGTTGGTGTTTTGCCCCGAAGACAATTGACCATTTGAGCAGTGTCCTTAGTAGTACAGCCCACATTTTCAGCTAATCTTTGAGTTAGTTCAACTGGCTTCTTTTGCAAAGCTTGTGGGTTTAATGCAGAACCACTAAGGGAAATGGCTTTGGAGAATAGACCTACAAAAATAATAAGAACACAATCATTACATGATGATCAATTCAACATATATTTATAATTTTTAGGAACGTTTTTTTGTTTATCAAATATTTAGTTACCTTTACTCATCGGAGAAAGAATATGGTAATGTACTGCAACACCACCTGATTGAAAAACAGACATGACTGATAATTTGTTGATTAAGTTTCGCATAGTAATAAATGCGCAATATCATTTTGATAACGATATGTGCTACTGTTGCACATACCTGCTGAATAACCCAAAAGAGTAACTTTTGTTTTATCTCCGCCAAATTGACCAATATTTTCCTGAACCCATTTCAATGCTGCAGATTGATCTCGAAGACCATTATTTGCTGTAACGCTATCATCACCGGTGTTCAAAAAGCCAAGTGCACTATAAAATAAAATTACGTTGAAAACTTTAATGAGATAATATGGGGAAAAATGAGCAGGTAAAATGTCAAATTTTATTACCCCAATCGGTATTGTATTGTGACGAGTACAACATTAGCGTCCAGTATGTACTTGGCATCTGTAGAGCTACCGCTGCCAACCTGAAAGCCTCCACCGTGTATGATAACGATAACAGGGAGTTTGTCATCTGAGGACTAAAATTAGGAAAATAAAAATAAAATAAAAATAAGAAGAAAATTTCTATCTCTTTAAAACTTGAAACTTTGAAAGAAATTGAAATAATACCAAGTTGGGTGTATAAATATTTAATGTTAGGCAGTCCTCAACTCCTACTGGCCGTTTTTCCGTTAAAGAGTACTGGAAACAATGTGGAGCCAGTTTAGTGGCTTTATTTATTCCTTCCCATGAGTCCGGAGGTTGAGAAGGCTGAAAAAAAACACATCGTCTAATAAATTAAGATTTTTATCTTGAGAGAATTATTATTTTAAAATCTTACTCCGAAGCGAGTAGGTGCTTTCCCATATTTTATTCCTAGAAATCCATAGTATCTGTTGCCATTTCTGGACTCATATGTCAAGCCTTGAAGTTTCCCTTGCTGGAGGGTGACAACGGGAGAGGTATTTTCTTTTACGATGCCACTCTTACTCGCTGATTCCTGAGCTAATGTAATTTCAAATAGTAATAAAGCTATAAACAGCAACTTCATTTTGTATCAGGATATATCAAACCTCTTTTAACTTTGAAAACACAACGGCTTGAAAAAAAGATAGTCCGACTTGTGGCGTAGTCAGCTCTCAATTGCGAAAACCGTGTGTTTAACCAAGTCTAGACGGGTTTTCATTTTGATTCGACCTTGCTATGTGATTCAATCAAATTTTTTTTACAGAGATTGAATCTTATATCATATCTATTGAGCTGTGTACCATATGAGTTAAGTGGAGATCTTTTTGTTTTTATGACCATCATCATATCAGCCATACCATTTAACAGTGTACTGGTTACACAGCTCTTCAGTTGAAGGTCACATGGATAGATCGTATCTGTCAACTGTCCACCTGATTTGAAGTTATAATGACTGGATATATGATCATATGTCTCACACTTTCATACTTGCACGTGCATACAAAACATTACATAAGCACGTTGAAGTGTTGTTGTTGAGTTTGGCATTTCTCTGCAAGTTATAAATGCAATGCTTGTATGCATCAATCATAAGGATATAAGGATTTTATGTGACATGGTGATTTTTATTCTTAGTCCGTTCTTAGTTTATTATATGAAAATTCGAATGCAAAACTACATATATTGAATTCATTGAGTAATCCAAAGAATTAAATGAAGAGAAAGTAAATCATTTTATAGGCCACTCAAAATCAAATTCGAAAACAAAACTGTTAGAATTGCTAAAAATGTCCAGATTTAAAACATAGGAGAATATTTGTTCCTTTAAAGGAAATAATTATTTTATTCACATATTCCAGAGCTTATGAGAACTGTCAAGTACTTACATGACAAAACGTTTGTTTATTAAACTTCCTTGAAACTACTCATAGTCAAATTATAACATCATAATTATTATAATTAATGTGTAGAATACCTCAGAAGATATAAAAAGCTCCTTAATACCGATAATATTTATGAGAAAGGGATTACATAAAATCATAGCTCTTAGACACAGTATAGTGTTTAGTTTTATAAAACAATATAGGTACAAATAAACGGGAGACTGGATTAAAATACTATATCAAATTATATTCAATTATAAATATGTTTTTGTACCTTGTCATTTGGTTAAAAATATAGGTTGATAAACAAAAATAAAAGAGCTGGATCTGATCATAACGACAAATAAAAGAATTCAGTTTACTCAAAATATTAGTCTTGTGACCAAATAAAAAAATACATTTTTTAGAATAAAAATATTTATCTTCGTATTACGGCACAAAATATGAGTAAAAACACACCAGTAAATAAAACTATTGATAGTAAAATATGTCCAAAACTGTAAACATATTAAATTTAGTAATGAGCGAAGATCTTCGATGTTTAGAAAAAACATATTTTTGATTTCATTATACATAGCTATTTAAACTGACTCAGTGGTCAGAAAAATATGTAACAAGAAAAAAGGATTAAGATAAGTTACGCTCGTAAGACATAAAATTGTACTATTATTATAGTGATTTTTTTTACTTTAAAAGTTTATTTTACTTTAAGCATAACATTTTTCCTATAAAAAAATTAATGTAAATTTTACATAAAAATTTCTTTACTTTACGACACTCAAACTGCTCATATTGCTATCAAATGATTTATCTATTGAAGTTCCTCTCGCCAACACCCTGGCTTTTTTATTATCTTTCTTCAACTTTTTATTGTAAAAATATGCATACGCGTTTATCCATCCACTGCTGTTGGCCACAACGACCATAAAAAATGACGACACTGGTTCCACAACTTGTAGTCCCACTAGAAAAAACAAATACAGCCAAAGAAGTGCAGCAAGTGGGCAATACAGACATGAAGCTACCCACACATAAGTTGTTAGGCATTGCGAAGCAGTGGAATCTGGTTGCTGAGAAAAACTTGCTCTATGAGTGATGGAGTACTGTTCCCTGTCATTAAACGCCTTTAAACTAGCCTTGATTTCGTCCACAGTCCGTTTTATATTATAATAACAGAACGTTGTAGTTACAGCATTGAGTGAACTTGTTGAAGTGATGATAACGCCAAGAATGTGACCAGAACGAGTTGTCACGTCAATCAGCATCCTGTAATTTTAAAACATAAATTTATAAAAAAATATATCTTTAAAAAAATTATAACATGCCAAATTAATTGTTTTATGGCATATATTTTGTACCAGTATCCACTATTTCCGAAGGAATTGCAAAAATAACACAAGAGGCATGAAGAAGCAAGAAACAAGCACCAACACAAATGCAGTTTCCATTCCCATTTTCCCAACTTCAGTTTCTTTTGATGGACCACGTGTAAATACGCATATCCGGAAACACTGGCGTGCATAAGCTGCTGGTAACTAAGAAAAAATAATAATGTAATTTTGAAATTTAAAGTAGCCATGGTTTTTTTTAAAAAAGTAAGTGTAAAATTCTCACCCGAAAAAGAACCACAAATTCATGCTTAGCGCCTCCGAAACAATAATTGAACTTGGATAAGTTTGTGCAATTAGCAGATACATATGATCTGTAAAATGGGATACTCCCAAAAGAATATCCGCAACAGCCAAATATAAAGGGAATCGTACCGAAAAATCCACTTTCGACAATGAATTCTTCCATTTGAAATGAATTGATTTTAAAACAGCTAAACTAGACACAATGGACACGAAAATGATAGAAAGAGCTGTGTAATGAATGGCGAAAAAGGCTAGGCGATTTTCCCCACAAATTGCAGAATATCCGGGTTTAATATCGGTAAAATTTATTAGCCAACCATGTCCGTAAATGGGTAAGGGTTTTCTAAAATCGAAACCAGTCGATTTGTTCATTGTGGAAATTTAAGTAGATAATATAACTTTTCTTAAAACTTTACTTAAATATTTAAACTTGGTGTTAATTTTGCCCTTTTCAGTTTGAGGGAATAACATTTTACTAAAGTTATAATCGCGAAATGCGCATTTGGTTTATAAATCAAAGACCCGGTTGGACTGCTTAACTAAATTTATTCAGTTCTCTTTGGCAAACACTGTGGTACTGAAACTGGTAGAATCCGCCAAGATAAGTTAAAGAAAACAATTGGACGTACTTGACACGAAAACAACAAATGTACTTGTTTTTACCTCGGGAGATCAATAATACATGAGCAATATAGTTGTTTTACAAAACCAAATAGAAAAAATACGAGAAGAGTAGTAGCAGAAGTTGTTAAAAAAAGCTATCACCATAATAAAAACCTGTATATCCAGAACGTATTTTAGATATAAGAATGTAAACATGAAAAGAATATCTTTACAGCTGCATGGATTCATATATCCAAAAATTACTGGAATTTATGCATAAATGTTTTATTAATTTTACGACACAAGCAATAATTGATTTTAAATACGAGTTAAATTTGACGACAAAGATGTATGTATACTTGAGTATACTCTAAACAATGCATACTTGAAATTATTGGCAACATGAGGTGGTGACTACATGATGTATGCATAATAAATAATCCAGCTTTAAGAGCGATCGTAACGACGTAGCTGAAACAATGAGACTTAATACTATAATGACGGTAAGGATGGTCAATATCGTTGCTAATGAAAAGCGCTTTCGAATGATATGTCATATGACATATGTTTGAGGATGTAAACTTTGACCCCGATTTTTGACCTTTTGAGGTCACCTTGACCTAAAATGGCATATGATTTGTAATCACATCTTCGGGAGCTTTCAACTGCACTTTTCAAATGTACACTATGAACATGGTGAAAACTTTCGACCTTGAGAATTTAGCTATGGAGCAGAAAATGCAAAGTGTTCTTGCCCTTGACTATAGTGACCTAAATGCCAAATTTGAGCGTAATCGGTTAACGCGTACTTGAGTTATCGTGTTGACAGACAGACGGGCAGACAGACAAACATGATAAAGTCAATACTACACTGAACTTCACTTCCAGCTCCGTAATAAATTGCAGTGCAGTGGCTGTTGAGACGACAAACCAGTTTACAGAAAAAAAAGCAATGAATATAAAAGAAGACATTTATATTTGCTCAGCATCTACGTTTTGTGTAATAAAAAATTGTTTTGGATTATTTTTTTAAACATTTTTTAACATCAACTTGCTAATATACATATGCATTCATTTTTCCAAAGCTGTTGAAAGAACCTGGGAACAGGTTTCCACAAATTCATCACCGCTTGAAAAAGTGACTTCATAATAATGGTCGTGATCGTGACAAGTAAAATATTTATTCAGCTAAATATGACCCCAACTAAATTTGTGTGAAAACTTACATAATAATAATGTGTATGCATAATAAATTGCTATGTACTCTACTGAACAAGGTTTATGTTGTATCTTACATTGCCCCAAACGAAGTGCCTTCCTTAACTTTTATCATGGTTATTCGATCATCATATCGAGTTAATAATTTTTATCACAAATGGGAAACTACACTTTTATATATCTATGTATTTGTTGGAATGCTTTAATGCTAGTGAAATAATAACATAAATAGCATAGAAAATACCATCGTTATTTTCATGGATCATATCATATGTACAAACGGAGAAAAGTTTCTCTTGCGAAAGTACTTTTTTACTATTATTAAATCCTTTTTTATAGAGTAAAATGATTCTATTATCGCCTAAGTATTTGTCCACATTTTATTAGCTAGAAATCAAACTACGTTATTTGTGATCTTTTGCGCTTTCCCTGGCAAGTTGAGCTCCTATGACTAACCCAACCAAACTTTAGAGCGGATTTAACTATAATAGTGGACTTTGGTAACAGTGTTCTGGCTGATTACTATTAAGTATTTTGATATTATCTAACGGTAAATAAAAACTCCAAGAATTATAGGTGTTGTAATATTTTCCGACCATGAGATGCCTAGACTCCAATTCAAACTTGAGGTGATTATGCGATCAAGCTTTTAAGTTTTATATTCAGCAAAGTGGATAAAAGCTTACTCAAGTATTTTCATGCGAAGAAACAAGGTAAGTGAAAGCATGCAAAGGAGAAAATGTAAGATTAAGGAACTAACCGAATTATCTAGTACAAGTGTTTATTAACATATTCGTAATCACGATCGGCACACTTTGTGTAAAAAACTGTGATATTTTAGTGGTGAAGGAAAGGGTCTTGGAGCCCATTGAAAAATACCATCTCTGCTCACATTGTTTACTGGGCACTAGAAGCTTTTATTTTCAGATAATCATATGATGTACTTTACCCGTCAGGATTTGTTTCCATCAAGCTGTTTAGGTGATGCGGGACTAGGATTTTGGATGGATAGTAACGTACGATTTACATACGAACGATGACTATTTATTGAGTGAGCCTACACGAGAGACAAATATTTTTTCATGATTTAATTGCCATATTTTACATGCAAACACTGTATTTACTCGGATTATGCTTTACATGTAGATCATCACTGCGTTACTGGAACTTCTTGGATATAAATACTTGTAATTGGATTTATGTACATGGATGTATGAGTTACATTTTATGGGATATTGCGTTGTGTATTTTGTATGTTGCTACAGTATATACATTTTAAACTTAACGAATGTTATCTTTACAGAAGTTAATGATAAATTAATATTTACAAGTTTAACAAATAAATGTATTAATGTTAATCTAATTAGGAGAGATCGCTAGCTAATGGCTTATCGTTTCTTGGTGTTTTCTTTTTGTTCTTTTCTTATATGAATTTTTTATTAAATTATTACACATTAATTCAGGAATTATAAATTACAATAACGATAATTAATATATAATGAACTATACATTGTATCAAATACAGCTTCCTGTTTCATAAATTTGTCTATTTTTTGTCTGCATACCACAAAAATATCAGGAAGCACTATTTGCATCTATTTTTCACCCTTTTAATTGAAAATACTTTACACCTTGTAAGTCATTTACACCATCTAATTTTTCAGCCGATCTCCTAATGGTATCAATGCTCGTTAGTAGTTGCGCAAATAAGATACAGATTGATGCAAAGCATAAACACCATATATTAGGGCAACTGCTCTCCTGTGACATATATGACTTTTTTGATGCGTTAGAATTTCAGTTTCATAGGCCGAGAAAGCAACAGACTAAAGATATCCAAGCTGCAGATAGTGAAAGCATCAATAGATCTACTACATCGTAGTACCAAATCATTGACAAATATATAACTGTACTGAAAAGAGCTTCTTTTCACCATGTCGTGTAAAATCATGTTTCTCCTTATCGTATTGCTAATATTAGTTATTATAAAATATTTACTGGTTACAGCGACATTTATTATAATAGTGGCAAATTATGCAATGGTGGAAAATCACAGATACATGTTAGGCATAGATTTTGTAAAGCTGCTTCTTATTATATAAACGTGAGCCCAGTGCTGTACCTACATACATAAATGCAAATTTTTCTTCATACATTAGAGAGACAATGGTTCTAATAACGGTTATACTTGTGGAGGCCCGATCGGGGTGGTGATTCATCATGTTAGGAATATTATGGGTATAGAACTATTTTTTTTACCTGACAAAAAAGGGAAAAGGTTTAAGACTAAACGTTTTTTCGAATTTAAGCATAAGTATGCCAGTAGACCTGGTGAGGCTTCTGACACTTGTGTTTATTCATAATTTAGTTGTTCTTATCTGCCGTTCAATTTTTCAGCCAGAATGGCAATTTCGGCCGTTGTATGATAGAATCAAATTTAAATTTTACCCAATGTAATTATTTAACTTGTTTGAAAAAAGTGGTTAAAGATTCAATTAAATAAACAGTATGTTCGAAAAGCAATTTAAATAATAAACATCAGCATCTTTGGTACAACCGCAGAGACGCTTTTGCTTTAATTTGTAAGTGAATAAATTTTCTTAAATATTTATAAAAAATTACACGAAAAAATATTATTTTGGAACAGCAATTAGCCAATATTTCGATTAGTGATTATATTTTCAAAATATCTTTTGTTTTATACGTTAATATTCAACAATTTATATTTTGTATTGAATAAAGTATCTTTATTCAGATTCATCAGGTTTCATAAAATACATGTCTAGATTTTAAAAATCGATACTGTAAAGGATTTTTTTCTTCCTTCGCAAAAAAATATCACTTCTTGCGAAATTAAAACTGAGTAGGTGGAAAATCAAGTATAGCTAACTTTCTCCATCATTATTTTCATGGATCATGTCACACCAAACGATAAACATGGGAATAGCAGTTTACACAATTTCAATAAAGTTTTCTTACTTGTATCAATGAGGGATTCTCTTCATGTTCAACTTTCTCTTGAATACATTTGGTGTGATCTCATCCAAATTAAAATAACAATTTATTGATAAATTGGTACGTATATAATATCATGGACTTTTGACTTTCTCTTTGTACTTGGTATACAAGTAAATGCTTGTCGTGATACTTCTTTGCATGTGTACGAATTCTTACAAATTGTCTGTTGCCGGGGATTCGAAATGTCCCATTTTGGCCTAAATGTCGCAATTTACCCCAAATATCGCTACTGGGTGCAAATGTCCCTCTTGACCCAAAATATTCCTATTGACCCTAAAAGTCCCTGAAATGTACCCACAAATATCCCAACGGAACCCAAATGTCCCTACTGACCAGAAATGTCCTAACTGGCCCCAAATGTCACTACTTAGATTTTCCCGGTGACACCTTAACCGTGTCGCGTAAGAATTTAGACACCCGGATTTTTAAATGTATACTTGATACATAGAATCATAGAAAATATTAAAAGAAAAAATCTGCAATCTAACAAGCTCAAAAAGTATAGTCCTTTATGAAACGAACATATTAGCACATCTTTTGATCGCAGCAATATATTTATTAGTCAAAGATCATGTTTATGTAAAGCTTCACAACATTGTAAAGTCGAACAACAGAGAAAGTTTTCAATAAAGTTGTTAGTGGAAGTTTTTAATGTTAATTTTGATAAAAATAGCACTATCCTTTTTTCAAAAAAATTTACCTTAGCATGTAATCATGATGGGCTTTGTGTGCGGCGACAACTGTAAAATCCTACATGAAGATCTTCGCACAAAATGGTTAACGCTTCAAGACGATTATGAAAAGGATCAGTTTTTAGAGGATGGATACACAACTGAGCTGGGATATTGCCCAAGCACTATGATTCCTGGAAACACCTCCACATATTTTATATTTAATACAATTATGGATTCTGTAGTGGAGAAAGTAGCACCTTTAGATTTGAACAACATTTGGGGTAAGTTTTCCATAATAAAATACTCAGCACAGATCAGTCTCAACTCAAGTATTAGTACAAGCAGCAGTGTGGTGGATAAGTGCTCTACGCAGATTTGGTTCAAAAGTGGTTCAACGATGGAAAAAGGTAAGTTACGACATTACGTTATTTTTGCTTATATGAAAAATATAACCAAATTATAACAAGTGCTTATAATAGTATTTCAAGGCACGGTCGACCACTTAAGTATTTTATCTGGGTTTTTTAAACGTCGTTGTCGATTTTGATCATTTTTTGCTGAGACTTTTTTCGCATATTTTTTCTTGTTGGTTTTCTTAAAGACACAGGTAGTAGGATACCAGATCCAGATAAGAAATATATGCTTGATATCTGTGTCGCTAGGTTTAAAGGTAAAAAAATCTGAATATTGTTATTCATGTTATTTTGCTGATGGCACTTGTCTGACAAATATTTTACAGAGTGCGAGGGTGACGAGTGTCTCAACTCGAAGGGAAATTCAGTAAGTTTTATTATAATTGGACACGTTATAATATACATCTTTGTCTGGAACAAATAGACAAAATCATTTAATTTTAATAGATGTTTGGACACTTGGTCAACAAAATGGCTCCATACTTTCTACCTTGCATCTCCCTACTGACCTGTGTCGGTTTGGTGGTAGCTTTGGGGATTTTCGCCAGGTTTCGATGTCTCTGGTGCGAACGAGTCGTTTTGCAGTGTCAACTGATGTTGGCAATGTTACTACGGTCGGTGACGTCAACAATTCGGCATTACTTTGTGTTTTACAGAAAAGTGGTAAGGGTTATAATTTAATCCTTTAAATTAGTTGAGTAAAAGCATAGACATGCACATGTGGCTTAATAAATGTGTGAATTATTTTTAAGGAATGGATTTGCAAGGCTTTGGTTACCTTGGACTTGTACGTACACTGCGCTGTTGTTGCGTGGACATTTGTGCAGGGGATATTTCTCCATAACAAGATAACCCGAGTGACACGATTGTTCCGGGAAAATGTGCAACAAAAGCTGTACTTTCTCATTGGATGGGGATTTCCATTTGCTTTAATGACAGCTTTTGAGCTTACCATTCAAATTAGATCATTGGCGACAACATGCTGGTCTGGATATGAGGAAACTGGGGGAATGCAAGTGTTGGCTTGGATCTTTCAAGCTTTGATGGTGGTAAGAAGATAACTCTTGTAAATAATCAAGTGGACATTTAATTTTTTAATGTGTATTTAATTGTGAATTAAGATCAACCTTGGAATGCTTTTGAACATCGTACGGATCCTGATTACCAAAGGAAATCGAAGCCCAAGTACATCTGAAGCGATTCAGTTTCGGTAACCAAATATTTTTAAAACTGATATTTTTATTAAATTAACTTTTTACTTTAAATGTTTTTACCATTTTAAATTATTTAGTCGATCTGTTCAGGCAACATTTGTCCTAACGTTTCTCCACTGCATTTACTACCTACCAGCCCTATTCTCTGTTGATGGAAACTTTACAAAGTGGTTAAAATATGTGTGCATCTCCAGTCAGGTTTTTAAGATATTTAATTATTTTCTAAATATTTGTACACCATTTATATAGTTTAATGAACTAATATTTAATTTTTTTCTAATCATTGTAGGGAATCTACATTGCCATCATGCTCTGCTTCTTTAACAAGGAGGTTTGGAAGGCAATATATGGTTGGATGAAACGCTTCTGGGATCGGCAACTTGCTTATGAAGAGAACATAAGTCAAAGAGCGCAAACTCCGAGGTTGACACATCGGCAAATGACACTACCACCTTTTTTCTCACGGATCATACCAACTTGTACCGATCGTAGACGGTTTTCAACGGCATCTACTGTGGTAGTTGGGGATATTGAGGAAGAAGCAAAATCTTCTGATGAGGAAACCACTTTGATAGACGAAACTGAATTTTAAATCTAAGGTATTTGGAATGATGTGACATTGAGATTTCGTTTTGTATTGTAAATTTGCTACCTGAGTGTAAAATTTGTAAACGAGTACCTGTGAAAAAAATATGAATGAATTGTGTAGACTGCAAATGTATACCTGTAAATTTAACTACCTGATCTTTTAACTTATACCTGATATAATAGGAGTAGAGAAAATATTAGAATGATTTCTAGTTGACCTGAAAATATTGGCCAATTAATTGGTTCCTGGTTGAAAATGATAGTATTACTGCTGTACAAAAGGAAGAAATGATTTATCTTTCTTATTATGTAAATACTAGTTTAAAATATAATACACTGTAACCTAAAACTCTCTTGGGATTTCAGACATTAAATTGTGTAATTAGCAAATTAAATAACTTTAAAAAACACTGTACTCCTACTTATTTTACAGTAAGTAGGGCAAGAGTTTGGGTCGGCCTAAGGTGCAAATATCTTGTAGTGAAGGATCTCTACTTTGTGTATAAAGTTTAGGGAATTCAACCATAATATAAAATTATATAAATGTATAAATATAACTATAATACAGGACAAGTTATCAAGTCATGTAGATAATTTCATAGATTTAAGACTACGATAGAGAAATTGGTCTCAGACCATAATAATATCGTGGGGCCGTTTAAAGCACAAATGATATTGGGTATTTACTTCACTAAAATCATAAAAGATATGCTAAGAAAAAAATACTCCAATTGATAGTTAGGTCGTCGTAAAAGATGTTTATTCATTACATACGTACATATTACGTAGTATTTTAGAAATATTACTAAAATGCAAACTGTAATATATTAACGAAGGGATACTTATTGTAATATTCGAATACCTCAGTTTCCGTAATAAGTATAAACATACGCACATGAATGCTCTGCATGTTAACCTTTTGGATTTATCATATCACGTGGTGATTCTGAATATAAGATACTTTTAACCTTAACTCTATTTATGATATTGATATAACGCTAGTTATGAATATATCGCACAGAGAAAAGTCTCTTTCCAATACTTTACTGAACTAAATTTACGATGTATGTTGTATTATTTTCCTCTTTGGTTTCGGTTTAAAAAAAATACTAAACATAGTCATACTTCTTAATATCTTCATGTTGTGGCTAAATATAGCATTTTTTTCTAATGACTTACATATATTTAAGAATTGTAATTTATTTTTAACTATTTTAAAAACAATTGATTTATACTGATTTTAATTAAATCAATTTATCTTACTTTTCATTGGGTAAAAATTAAATATTGGGTAGGGATTAAACAAGGTAATGTTGGTGAATATTTTGTAAAAGTTTTATTTGAATAAAAATCATTTTTATTTTAAATGTGTTACTTTTGTTCAATAAATAATCTGCATCAGATAAAAAAAAATCAGATAGTTATCCATTAGCTTATTTAAGTCATTGGAATTTTTTCTCATCAATATTGTAGCATGCCTTTGTTTCTCTATTCATCATTAAGTCTGATATCAAATCAACATTTTGCAGAAAACAGATAAACTTTGCATATAAGCCCATATTAATGTATGTTCTCACCATCCTAACATGAGAAAAACGAGCTCAGCAACCAACTCTTCCAATTTGTGAGCTTGAGCTTCAACCGAGTTCACGATCGGGATCAGAAAAAAGTATATTCTAAGTACAACACACAGTTGTACAAATAGTAAGGAAGATTTTGTGTTAGCCTTGTATCCTTGCAGTTGTGGGCACATCTTTTGATGCTTAGCAAGTTGCTTTCACACAATACCCAAAAAATATGTAAATGTTCATCTTCAATTCCACTTCAAACACCTATTTTGTTTCATGGCATGATATGCAATGCAAAGATTACACAATTTAATTCAAGGTTGTTTTTTTTTCATAATAAAATTAAATGAGATTTCTTTATTGACTTTTTAAAACCAAATGACCTTCCTTTCAATTTGTGACCTTACAAATTACAAATCTTTGTAAAAAACTATCAAAAATTGGTCCACAAGTTGCACAATAGATTGAGCAAAAATAAAATAAAATATTAAATGAACAAATAAGGATTAATAAATAAATAATATTATTACTCAATATATAAAACAGCTAAGCCAACTTTTAAATAACACATTGATATTATTGCTTCAATTTGTAATGAACATTTCTTAATTAAAACTATTTAAAAAGGTAACAAGGTCGTTTTAACATTGCAATTCCAAGTTATTACACTACAAATCTCTGCTTACATTGTATTGCCACATAACAAATATTTTTTTCAAAATGCATACATTTCAGTAGCTTATACTTTCGTCAAAATTGTCGACTTGATATAAAAATAAGTTAAATAACAATAACCTGTAAATTCTGCGAATTTGAAATCGACAAATCGTATTTTAAATATATTTGAAGACCAAAATACAAATATATAAGCTTTGGTCAAGCCGCTAAATATGTTAATTTTGTGATATATTTACGTAATATATTATTTCGTATTTAAAATTCTACATGACAAAAAATTGCTAATATTTCTTATGCCCACTATACTAACAATATGTTTGCTTGACGAATAAAATCTACTAAAACTACATATATTTCACTACAAAATCGATGGTATTCATTTAAAATCGTATAAAAAATATCTAAAATGTAAATAATAAACGTAAATTTATATATTTGATTTGAGCTTCTTTAAAATAACTACAAGTAAAACAAGCTATTCGACAGCTTTTCATGACTTGGTCCACCCAGTGCAAGGCCAGTAAGATAGCTCAACTTTTTAGCATATTGACAAGGTGCTGGTACAGTCACCGTTCCACTCCAATTAAAGTACAAATGACACAACTTGAAAGTTAAACGTTGGATTTTATCAGCATCCAAACCTTGTCGATCGTATAACACGTTGTAGGACACAGGAGCAACGGTTCCTTGTCGGGAATATTGGGAGACCAAGTAGAAATCGTACCTGTTTAAAAAAAAATAAGTATACAATTTACAAAAAAAATCAATTAAAATATTCGTTTATAAAATCTCAATTAAATATTTTTATTAGTATTTTTTTCTATTTTATTTACCTTTCAGGTAGCGTCACCACATTATCTGCAATAGTTCCTGGGTTAGCATTCACAGGCGCTTTGCTAGGTCCCTCCAATGCAAACAGGCGAGTATTTATCTTTTTCGTGATGACTATAAAGCTAAATTTTGGAATGCTCAGGCCAGCCCCAGTATACACACCTTCCAAACTCTCTTGGATTTTCTTCAGTTCTGTTTCGTACACATATTTAAGCTGACCTTCCCCAACGCCATCTCTATACATTATGATTCTATCGGGAAGGCAATCGTTCACCTTTTGATAAGCGTGAAGACATTCTATAAAAAAATAAAACGTTTAAAAAATATAAACAAAATCAGTATGAAATTATTTACATTTAAAAGACGTCAAAAAACTTACTTGTAAAATCTGAACCCATTCTATCTGAAAGATCATCTTTATTACTGTGATAGCTGATTGTACTGAAATACTTGGCGTGGGTGTCAGAGGTTGTTGCCACCATGGCACCGACACTGTTCCCCTTTCGTTTTCCACAGTGATACGCATCAAAGCCAACAATCATTAGTTTCTAGAAAAAATAAGTAATTATATATTTTTAAACACTAAATCATTAGTCTGCTGTTTAATATATTAAATTAAAATTAAAGCTGTGAAACCGTTTATTACCTTTAATGGAATTTTAACCGACCAAGGTTCTCCCCCAAGCTTTGCGTTCATTTGGACAACAAGCTTGGCACAAATGCTCACTACTTTACCATCATTATGCCCATTCTTGGAAACAAAACATTGAGATGGAACTAAACAAACGAACATACAATTTTTAAATAAAAATATCGAATATTCAATTAAAAATATATTTTATAATTGGTCATTTAAAAAAATAAACCTTACCTCCAAATTCAATACAAGCTCTTCTCTTTACAGCTGCGTACGTATCCGTTGCAAATTTCGGTAAAATAATGAATATCATTTGAAGCTGGTTCTTATGCGTATTCATTATCTTATCCACCGCATTTGCTAGTTCGTTAGGTCGTAGATCAGTAGCTCTATAGCTATAAAAAATTAATCAAATATTCAATAAAATATGCATATAGTTTTTACCACAAAAAACATAAATATATTTAATTAATATTTTTAATCAACTTACATTTCCACCGGCCCCGAAATAATAAAATTTTGTGGCTTTGCAACTCGCTGCATAGTCTTAATTAATTTCTCCAACATCGCAGCATCCCTTGTGGGAACGATTACCGCCCAAGTTTTTAAAGCTACTGTAGATAACATTGGCTTTGCTACACAAAATCGTGAAAAAAAACAATATAATTTTTTTTAGAATTTTATTTAAATTTTCGCACTTTAAAATATTTTACCTAATTTGAAATTGAATTCCTTACTTCTAAATGCATTGCTCCAATCATATCTCTCATTAGGGATTTCAGTGTTCTGGTCCCCAAGTAAAATTGTTTCCTTTGGAAGTTCATGACCCTTAAATTCGACAAGGTCTCTATTGAATTTTAACCCCCATCTTGTAAGCTCTTCCTGAATCTATAAATAAATTATCACAAATTATTAGTCAATCTTCAAAATATTTAATTAATTTAACTAAATATTTAAACATTTTAACTCACTTCCGGAACTCCTCTAAGCTGTAGCATAAATTCCCTCAATTTCCCCACTCGATTTCTAGGATCCGTATGCAAATATGTAGCCACCGCCCTCATCAAATTATTATTCCCCCTCATCTCTTCCGTCAACCCTGTCATTCGACAAAGCTCCGGAATCAATAAAATTGGTCCCGTCATGCCCCTATGAAAATCCTTCTTCTTTGGCCGTGAAATAAGCATAGGCTGACCCCCATCACTAATCGTTACACCGTATTTTTCTCTAAAATAGTCCACATAAGTGATTTGCTTGCCACGCATGTCAAAAGTGCTTAAGGGAGTGAGATTCCAGTCCATATCGTCAATTTTGTATGTCTTCCGGTTATAAGTGGTCATCACAACGTTTCCAACAATTTCGTTTTTAATTCGATACTAAAAAATTAAATTCGATAGTAAAACGTTTTATAAATCGAATTTAAATAAAATATTCGATTTAAATTCGATACAATATTTTTTTAAAGTTTACCTCTTCCTTGCCAGCATGACTCAAATTTCGAATAAAATCCAAACAGTTATCCCTTCTTAGCACTTTGTGTGTAATTTCCACCCCGAGCAAAATATCTTGCTCGTGATTCCGCATACTTGTTTTAAAACCCGGCCATAGTTCTAAGTGATGAGCTTCAATCATAATAGCTTTCCTGTGATCATAAAAGTGACGTCCCATCTCCTCCAAGCCCATAAATTCGAGACACTTTCTCACCAAAATATTGAACACTTGTAAATACATTATATCTGTGGGGGCGAGATCAGCCACTAGACGAATAGTTAGGTCAACAGTTTGTTGGTCAGTTTCTCTCAGAGAACTTAGCTGCATTGGCTGTAAAACAAAATATAAAAAAAACAGTTAATTATTTTTATACAGAAACTAATTAATTTTAAGCTACGTTTTAAATAAGGTATACTTACATCTGGGGACAATTTATGAATCGTGTATAGAGATCCTCCATCAAATATATAAGCTCCCAGGGTAGCTCCATGAACTTTCATTAAAGTTTTCTTAACCCGGGTGTCGCTCTCATCAGGGAGGAAGTCAACTCTGTAATGATATATCTTCCAGTCTGGACGATGCTCCACTCGAAAATAGTTTGACATTAGGTCAACCTCCCTACTTCCATGGATAATTTTAGCTTGCTTCTGCATTAGACCTCCTTCGGGGGCTTGGGGTCGAGAAATGACCATGTCAAAGTTATCTTCTTCTCGGCGACCATTTCGGGCTCCTCGACCGCCACCCCTGCCACCTCTACCCCCACGACCCCCTCTACCTCCCCGACCACCTCTGCCCCTATCGCCACCCCTACCACGACCTTGAGATCTGTCACCGGAAAAGCTTGGTCTTTCTCGGGATCCATAGGCAGACCTGTCCCTAGATCCGTGGGCGGATCGGTCTCTGGAGCCATGTGCCCCCATATCTCTGGAACTATGTGCCGACCTGTCTCTCGAGCCATGTGCCCCCATTTCTCTAGGTGCAGGTGGGGGTGGTTCACTGGATTCCTGTGCAGCCATTTCCCTTAGTCGGTCTTGAAGGGACGGCCTCGGGGGCTCTGGTCTGGTCCCATCACGGTCCCGTGGAACTTCCGAACTTGGTCTTCGGTCTCCACCTGATTCTCTTGGATGAACACTTCTGGCTCCAATCCCATCACGAGGAACTTCGACACTAGACCTTCGATCACCAAAAGGTCTGTCGACAGGAGGCACATTTCTATGTCCATCGCGATCACGGGGAATTTCAGAACTAGGCCTTCGATCCCCACCTGGTCTGTCCACTGGAGGAACGTTTCTGGCACCATTGCCATCACGTGGAACTTCGAAACTTGACCTTCTGTCTCCAGCCGGTCTGTCTACTCGGGGAACATTTCTGGCTCCATTGCCATCACGTGACCTTTCAAAACTTGGTCTGTCTCTCCTTCGGTCACGGTGCTGATCAGGTCTGGGGGGATCCTCTTTGCTTAATCGTAAACCGGTTCCCCTTTGAGGTTCGAAAATTGATTGTGCCCTAGGGCTTGTGCCGGCACTATGGTCGTCTCGAACGGGTCGTTCTCTATTCCCACTGCCTCCAGGGACAACAGGGCGTTCCCTATTCCCATTGCCACCCGGGACAACAGGTCGTTCTCTATTGACATGGTCTCCAGGGATAACGGGTCGTTCTCTATTCCCATTCCCCCCTGGGACGACAGGTCGTTCTCTGTGGCCATTTCCCCCCGGGACACCAGGACGCTCTCTATGGCCATTTCCCCCCGGGACAACAGGTCGTTCTCTGTGACCGTTACCCCCCGGGACAACAGGTCGTTCTCTGTGACCGGGGCCACCTGGGACAACAGGTCGTTCTCTATTGACATGGTCTGCAGGGACAACAGGTCGTTCTCTATGGCCGTGGTCCCCAGGGACAACTGGTCGTTCTCTGTGACCATTGCCTCCTGGGATAACAGGTCGTTCTCTATTACCACTGCTCCCTGGAACAGGCTGTTCTGTTGTGGCACTGTTAAACCGACTAATTCGAATCTTAGCCCCATTAGCATCCCGACCAGGTTGTCGCACCGATGTACCTTCGTCATCACGAGATCGTTTGGAAGCTTGTTCATCTAAATTTAAACAAAGAGAATTATAAAAACATATAATTAACATATGGACAAAAAATCACAATATCCTAACAAATTTCCATGCATTTCTATTTTTTTTACCTGGACTCCTATTATCCGGAGGATCTGTACGTTTCATTCTAGCAGCTAGAAAAAATCACGTAATAAATCAATAACAAATTTATTCTACAATTTATTTGTCTAGTTCACTATGTCACACATTGGCATTTGTCCAGTCATTGAAAACTTTACTAATAACTTATTCACTTAAAACTAACTTGCATGCAACCATTTACATATGAATGCATATTCGAAATAATTTAATAATTTAAACACTATTTAAATCAAACTTCAAATAAATAAAATAAATCAAGAATATATTTTTAAAAGGAAAGATAAAACACTATCACACACTGTGTAAACACAATGTATATATTTTTTGCATGCACCAATCACTAACAAAACCCAAAGACCGACTGCTCCTTCCTGCAAAATGTGTTGTCAAGCTGTAAATCAGAGACAAGTCTGAAAGGAAGATATGCAATGAGCAACACGTAGTCCTTAATCCTCTCTTGGGCGATTACTTTTACGCATAAAAATAAAACTCACTCGAGTAAAATAGATGCTAAGAGAGAGATGGACCCGAAAGAGTCAGTGCTCTTTTATATATAGATATATAAGTGCATACAATGTATACACGCATATGCATATGCATATATAACAGCACCACCACCGTTATTTATGATATGCACCCAAACCCAAAACACAACAAAGTTAGCACATTTTGTAGGTATGTGCGTATTGTAATTACTGTGTAGCAACAGCAATAAACACAAGAATATTCACACAACGAGCTTCGTCTTCGTACTTCACTCAACTTGGCAGTCAGAAATAGCCTGCAAAATATTTTGTACATGTATTCCTGCCTTACTGGATTGGATTACAATGGGAATGGTAAATAGATATACAAGCTAAAGGATGAGACAGGATGAGTCAATCCTTCCTTTTCAAAAATGTATGAGGATAACTGACAGATGTGAACATGTAAGATTTTTTGCTTTGGTTGAGTTAACTTATTAAATCGTTTTATGATTATGGTATATATACATATGTAATGCTTTTAGGAAGCATAAAAATGTTAAGTCTTTGATTTTGTAAGAATGGATGTGTGAATTTTGTATTCATTAGACTTTGTGGTTGGTTGTGGTAATATTGAATGCAGTTTGTTGTGTGGTTGGTTCGGAGAAAAATATTATTAAAGTTGGGTTTAAGAAGATAGTGGGATGAGATTAAAAAAAAAATCTGCCTTTTAAAAACAGGTTTTTTATTGCTTTGTGGTGTATAGAGCTTTAAAGCAAGAATTTTGGTTTATGAACATATCAGATTCAGCAATGTTGTAAAAAGGAAAGAAGTGCTGGGATTGCATATACAGTGCAAAATATATTGTTACTGGCTAGCTGACAGACTAGCTTGAGGCAATAGAAAAAGGGAGAGAATGTAAAAGGAAGATTTTGTGCTTATTACGTTATCCGTGTATTGTTGAAGGTTTTCTGTAATGTTGATAAATGCACTTTTAAACTTGTCCTGAAAGCTTGGCTTGCAACGGAAATTTGCTCAAAGTAATGCGAAAAGATTTGAGAATGATGATGAGCTTGCTGCTAGCAAACGTGTTGGTTTAGCAGAAGTTTAATAGCTTTTGAACTGAAGTGTAAGCAATTTATGCTTTACTTTTTTGTAATAGAAGTTGAAAATATAAGAAGAATATTTTTTATTTCACGAAATTTGATATACATGTGTGTGTGTTATAATTCGGTTTACGAATATTCACTAACATGGGGTTCACATATGTACTCATATGAGTGTATATTCCAGAGCTTGGTCTTTTAGTTTTCAAATATGTTTGGGATTAAAATGTGTTAAACTTTTAGGATTATGTCCTAGCTGTCATTTTCATTATAATTAAAGTTTGTTTTAATAAAACGATGATAACTATCTTTACAACGGCTTGGTAATATTTTGAAATTTATGTTTTTCGTATATTTCCTTCTGAATATTCGTCAAACTGCTAATCAATATATTTTTGTGGTGTTCGTGTAAAATTAAAAGACACCAATACAATTGTATTGGTATAAATTTTATGCGACTTAAATAATTAATTAAAGTATAAAGTAGAACTAAAGTTATCCCTGAATTTTGTAAGTCAAATGTAGAGAATTGAATATTTTCTAGTATATATTTTCTGACTTACCATAACGTGTAGACTGAGAGCAAGTGTTAAGGAAGATTTTACAATAGTATCATATCCGTATCGTGCTGGACACATTTGGTAATGCTAAAGCAATACAGCTTAAATTCGGTGAAAAGTTTAAGAATTTTTGCAGAATTGCTTGCTTTTTGCTGGTATACAGCTTAAGATTCCTTGTTCCATCCGTTTTGTATGGTTTGAAGTCTGAAATTGAAGTAATATTTTATTTAATATCAGAAACAAGTAAGCATATAATTTACTTGAATATTTGGGAATTAATCATGCTTGTAAATTGTCTAGGTTGGATGAATAAATAAATAAATTGGGCTACATGCATATGGGTTCTATTGTCCAGATTGAGTATTGAGATGTAACTGTATACTGCTTTGTTAAATAATTTAATTTGAACAGAGTTAAATAGTCATGTTTTAGTAGAATGTGAAAAGGAATGTTATGCTCTTATTAAAACATGATCCAATCGTGATTTGTAAATAATTAATGTATAGAACGTTGACACTATTACATGGTTTGAATAACGAATTTTCTCAGGTAAATGATTAACAACAGTCTTGTGTCAAATTATTCAGTGTGCTATTTTATACAATATTCATCCAGGTCGCAACAGAAAATTAACATATGCTATTTTGAACAAACAAGAAAATAAAGCTAACTTGTGATTTTGTAGATTTAAGTATATTTTGAACTAAACATGCTTTATAGAAATCTGGACACGTTTATGGAACTTTTATAAATACAGTATCAAACGTAATAAAACCGTTTCAATAATTCTACAATTTAGTTATAAGAGTTTAAAGATGTATTCTGGTCGATATTGACCAATGTTCCGTATTTGTTGGTCTAAATGTTATGACTACTTTCGTTAGAAAATTGTCATGTTGCAAAACAAAAGAGTGATTTGACACCAGAAATTAGGTAGGATATTGTCGTTTAGAAACATATTTTGTATTTTATATACATACCAAAGTTTGTCACAAACGTGTAACAAATCGATTTATAAAGGCAACATTATTTCTTGACAAAGCGCTATAAAATTTTAACGACTTGTCATAAAAATGTATATATCATCAAGTAATACAATGTACTATTAGTTATTTCCAACCAAATTTCTGCACAAAGTGAAACAAACGATATAAATCACTAAATTGTAGTTTTTCTGAACTAACATGAATTTATATCCAACACACATTCTTTTCATATTTTCTTGTGGACATAAAATTATTAATGCGTTGATTTGTAATCACAGAACACTGAAGTTAAAAAGTAAAACTATCTTCAATTTTGCAAGTTTGTATATTAAACGTTTTGTTTCCAAAGATACTTTTCTACCTGGAACAAGAACACGTACACATAAGTTCCAACTTAAGTCTTTAGAACAGAAAGCAACGAATTGCTCCAACATATCATATCTGTGCAAAAGAACCCATAGCACTAGTGAAAGATCTAGTACAACACAAATTTACAGAGATCAGCCAGAACGTAGTAGAGTACGGAGGAAGATTTGAGACAAGTCCCTTATCCGTGCAGAAGTATACACATGTAGTAATGCTTTTAAATGGCACGCATACCTGAGAGTAAAAGTTCCTTATATAAGGCTCCAACTCATGGAATAGCTGAGATTTGGTTTCTAAGATAAATATTCCCGTTTTATATTTTCGTTCCACGAGCAACATATTTAGTATATTATCTATAAATAAACAAACAATATCAGTTCAACAATTGTATCTCAAGTTTTAGTTAAATAAAAATAATATTGGCATGATTACGTGTATTTTGACAAAAATTTATCAGCTCATTGGAATGTTGTATTGGTGTCACTCATGTTCGTTAAAAAATAATCTAAATCGTTAAAAAAAAGTTTTATCCAGAAATTAAAAACTTCATCTACGAGTCAGTATAAAATATAATATTTAGTATATATGATAGCAATAATTACCTAATTACCTTTGTACATGTCGTGATTCTTCACTTCAAGCTCTAGAATCCCTTATGCATCAAATATGATACAATTCCTTTGCATGTTGCTGCATTTTGTCAACTATCGGCAACAAACCGTTGAGATGGATCTGCAGAGCAATAAAGAGTTATAACACTATTTACGAATCTCAAATTAGTTATTTAAATCTAATTAATTTGTAGATGTCTTACTTCCAAATTCCATTGAAGCTCGATTCTTCCTTACAACTAACTGAGTAAATATCCAACACAAGGGAAGGCGGAATAAGGATCACTCCTTTTGGTTTGTTTTTGAGCATATTCCCAATCTCCTGAACTGTAATCGTATGTTCCACAGTCTAAGTGATCTTAATTCCACGACTGTAAAATAAATATTCAAAATTATTCATGGGAAATTCAATACAAACTAACAAACTCATGGATTTATTGGTATTTTCAAAGTCGAGGTACATTTCCACTGATATCACAAAAAATACCTTCACTTGCCCTTAGTCTCCCAATGATAAAATATACAACTGTAATAATAATTGGTAATAATAACATTAAATTGGTTATAAAAAAGTAAGTAAAAATTAAACAAGTGATTTTAGACTCGGTGAAGACCTAGCAGTGGCATTACATTTACTGTGTAAAATACATATGTTCCCTACTAGCAGGCTGACTTGAAGCTTGAACAGATTCTGTCTGAATGGAAGCGTTTGTGCATATCACGTTATCCGTGCATCGTCGAAACTTTTCTGAAATGTTGTTAAAACACGACTTCAATCTCTTCTTGAAGGCTTGCTCTTGCTTTGCATCGCATTTGCTTATAAAACTGCAAATGTTAAGTTAGCTTCAAATGAAAGCATATTTTTCTTTGTGATGAATAGAGATAGAATATTGAAGTAATTTTGCATACCTGCTGCTATTTAGTGCCTACTGCTTTTCATTTGAAGAAATTCTATACGACTATGTAGTAAAATTATATCAGCTATTCGAACGTTTCGATTGAGGTAAGCCATTTTCTGGTTTTTTTTGTAAAGATTTTTTAACCCAAGCTAAAATTTAAGACAAGTTTAACATCGACAAGTCCGTCTATAATTTCATGTACATTTACTAAATACTACCCAAATCACTAATTAACCAATTTTGAACAACTGCTTGTCTACAAAAATTAATCAAAGTATTACAGGGAAATGTGCACTCTAATTTAGCCCTTGATAATTTTTTTCTTAACTTTTGGTTGAAATATTTTTTTAATTTGTCAAAACTGCTAATCAACTCACATTAAAAAACGACGATAAATAATATTTCGTTAGAATAACTCTTATGTAATATTCGTAAGTCAGGATTCATAACTTTTGAAAATGCGACGTAGGAATTTGTATGGTGAAAAAAAGAAAGTAGGATTTCATGTCTTTTCTCCCTTACCCAAATGCATTGATTCAGGGCATTCTTCATCAAGGAAGATTTTACGATAGTCTCATATCCGTATATTGCTGGACACATTTTGTGATGCCCAAAAATTTAGTTTAGTTTTGCAAAATCGCTTGTCAACTTGCTGGTAAGCAGACTGAGCTGGTGTGTAGCTGGAAAGCTTCAAATGGTGCAAACTCTGAAAATTGGAAAACATCAAAATCAAATATTAGAAATACGTTCGAACATGCATGCATATATGTAAGTTTGAAAGCAATGTACGATAAATCTAGATAATTGCTATTTATGATTGAATTGATAACTTGGCTTATATGACAATTGGCTTACATTTTTAAGGCTTTGTTCTTTCATCTTAATGGCAGTATTTACTTTCACTTGTTTTATACACAAACCCGTATAAAAGGTTTATTTTTGTCGCATTGAAACTCAGTTTGGTATATAGTATTCGCAAATTTGAGGGATGATTCGACAGAATAAGGATGTTTTCAGATCATTTATTAGTGCCAATGGCGTCAATGTAATTATCTGAAATATTACTTTCTTCTCATATTTCACGTGAGTGGATCTGTAAAAGAAAGAAGAAATAAAATTTGCACATTAACGTAATGAAATACGAATTTTGACATTGCACAAAATACAAACTGTATAAAATATTTCTAACATCGCCTTCTGGTAAATGTAAATTAATAAAAGCATGTTTATTAAATATCACCTTAACTTCGTTTACTTTTAAATCAAATTTCTGAATAACTTATTTTTATAAAACTTGCAACTCGTTTAATATTCTCAAAATCTATTGAGTTGTGGACTTCAAATAAAAAATACAGATCAAAAAGAAAGGAAAACAATACTGATATGCTGAATAATGTTACTAATTGTTAAAATCAGTTTCGTTTGAGATACACTATTTATTTGTGAAATAGTAGAGAACGTTATGTGAGTATCTGAAATGACCTACAGTAAAATCACGAGTTAGATTCTTCTGTCTCCATTTTATAGCAAATATTAACACAATTTGATATTTTTCAAGTTTTGTTGCTACAAGTTCGGTTTTTAAGAACATTTTTCTCTTTTACAGCAAGAGCACACATTATACATTAGCTTGAAGTAGAAGCCACAAAACAGAAAGCTACAAAACGATTCATGGTATCATATCAGTGGATACGAACAAGAACCCATAGCACCAGTAACAGATCTACGACAAGTCTACTGAGATCAGTAAGAAAGTAGTACAGAGTACGGAAGAAGATTTCAGAAGAGTTCCTTATCCGTGCAAAAGTAGATACATGTAGTAATGCTTTTAAATGGCACGCATACCTGAGAGTAAAAGTTCCTTATATAAGGGCTGAGATTTGGTTTCTAAGATATTCCCGTTTAATATTTTTGACGGGGAGCAATATTTTATGTCCTGTATCTGTAAATCGATATATAAAATCAATAAAATAGCAGCGTAAATTTATGTCTTAGTTTATCTGATTAAAAAATAATATTCATAAACATACATATTCATACCTAAATCAAATCGAAAAAATTGTGACAGCGCATTGAAATGTTGATTGTGTCGAACCAAAGTAGTTTGGTCGAATCATCTCTCCTTAAAGACATCCTGGACAGAAACCAGCAACAGTCTAGAAATAATAAATATTAGAAGAACGTTTAATATTATTATTTTATTATTACTTTTTTTCAAAATAAATGTGTTATCCAAAGTTAGGTAGTTCATTCAGTCCTTTAGTATCAACTCAAATAAATTCAGTTTATATTATACGTAGGATTTTTACCGAACGAAATTTTAACTTGCTGAAGTAAAATTGTATCTTTACATTTTCCGTGAATATCTATCACTAATTTGGGCAGAATAACAAATATACTTTTAAGTCATTTTTTGTACATATTTAATATCTGCTCCTGTTTCCGTTGCATTGTTTCAGCATCAGTAATTTTACGTCTATAAAAATGTTTAAAATAAGTCAAGAACATTTCCATAGATGTCACAAAAAAGAACTTTCACTTGCTTAAGATTCGATTCATGGATGGTATTTAGAATTAACTATGGCTTATCCGGGAACTACCGGAGGTAAATTTTTCAAACAAAATGATGATGATACTGAATTGATAATAAAAAGTCGAAATATCTAATTAACAAAATAGTTAGAATTATGATAAAATTATTAAAACGGAGTACAAGAAAAGAAACAAAAAAACTAATAGAATTTTACTATTCTTCTACTTTATTTGATACATTCAGAACAGTTTGCAACCGTTACATTTCAGTTTACTACTGGATATAACCTAGACTTATGAGATATACATACGATTGAGCTGATATTGGACGAATGACTAGAATTGACATTACATTTACTGAACAAAACACGTTTTCCCTTCAAGCAGGCTGACTTGATGCTAGAACAGAATTTGTTTTAACGGAAGATTGTGAACATATCACATTATCCGTGTATTACCGAAGCTTTTCTGAAATGTTAAAACATCATTTTAAGCTTTTCCTAAAAAGTTGCAAACGCATTTGCTCATAAAGCTGCAAATATTGAGCTAGCTTCAAATAAAAGCTTCTAACGGGTTGATGATCAAACTGCTAAAAGTCTCGTTCGGTCTTAAATTTAGTACCTTGTATTAAAGCGTAAACGTAAAATTATTACCATATGCAATGCTTGTAATAAAATTGTATAAAAGTTTTAGTTGTATAAAATAGAATCAATTGTTAATGTTTTACATTACCGTTCCCGAACTAGCCGTACAATTTTGCTATGTGTGTTATAAGCTCTACTGCTCTTTTCAATTCTTCAGGTCCAGTATAAGTAATATCAGGACTGCAAAAAAATAAAATGTAGAAAATAAGTTAAGAACATTGAATAAAAACACTCGAAAAAATTCTATGTATTCATGAATAAATTCGAAATAGACTTACATTTCAAGTAATATCACAAAAAAAACTTTCACTCGCCATAAGACTCAATGCAGAACTGTTATCCATTTAGTTATCAAGAATCGGGGAACGTCTGCAGATCAAAAGGGTAAAATTGAAGCTGAAATTGAATTGGTGATAAAAAAATAAAAATAAATAAATTAGCCAAAATATTTAGAATACTGGATTTAGTATAATGTAAAGAGATATACAAGTGAGCAAACAACTAGCATTGGCCCTACTTTCACTGTGTAAAATACTTTCACTTTCTCTACTAGCTGGCTGACTTGATGCTTGAACAGATTCTGTTTTTAATGGAAGATCTTGTGCGTATCACAATATCCGGGTATTGTCGAAGCTTTTCTGAAATGTTGTTAAAACATCATTTTAAGCTATTCCTAAAAACTTAAACTAGCTCGGACAAAATTTGCTTATGAACCTGCAAATATAGTTTTAGTTAGAGGAAATTTTAACTTATTAACTGTAAGGTATATTATAACTCACAAATCTAATGCACAAATGTGCCAAAAATTTAAATTCGATTGAAAGATTCTCGATTCTTATATTTTTATTAGAAGTATCCAAAGAGGATTTGATATAAGAATTAGAACCGTAATTTAAAAGTTTCTGAAAGTATTAAGCTGTCATTATTAATAATATTTGTAAACGATTTCGGCTGGATGTTATGTTAACAGAGTATTTTTTAAATTCAAAAGTATCATTGTAAATTAATGGGTGAAAAAATAAATGTAAAATATATTTGTTCTGATGTAATGATGATAATTCTAACTACCTTTAGAACGATTAGGAAATATGCATATAACACTTTTGTTTTCTATTAAGTCTTTTAAATATTCTCAAATTATTAACCCATCAATAACAACTAAGTAATCATTTAACATTTTAATTTAACACTTAGTAACTTATGTAGTTGTTAGAAAATGGATTGACTGTATTCACAGAAAACGAAATATGGGAAAGGTGAAAGCAGGGTTTGTATCTTTATTGCCGTACCACATTATATTGATCCAGAGCAATCCTGAAGGAAGATTTCACGATAGTCTCATATCCGCGTTTTGTTGGACACATTTCGTGATGCCAATACATTGTTAAGTCTTGTCAAAAGTTTACTTATTCAACAAATTGGTTTGCAAACTTGCTAGTAAACCGACAGAGCTCGTTTGCAACTAGTTTATGTTGATCTAAAATATCTGGAAAATGAAACTGAAAATATTACAACTCTGTTTTATTAAAGTTAACCAAGTTTTACTTTAAATTGGTATTAATTTTATTGGCTTACATGAAAATTTGATTGTAATCACAAGATGCTTTTTCCTTTGGAGAAAGTCCGTAACTTTTACTTGTTATAAACCTGTGTTAGAATTTAAAAAATCGCTATTAGGATTCAATAAATTTATTTGATTTGTGCACCTACATAAAGCATTAAGATTTAAAGGGTGGTATTTAGTAACTTCTTCGTGAACTGTAAGGAGAAATAAAAGCAAGAGCAAGAAATACAGCTCTATATAACTACCCCTACATTTTAAAAGTGACTACTTGAAATAAAAAGTTTATTGACGGTATCAAAATTATGATTTATAACCACGAAGTACAATGGATACTATATAATATTTACAACTGAAAAATTTCTACTAAAAAACTGTTTAGTTTTGTTTTACTTTTAAGGTGAAATATTTGCCAATGTTTTTATACTTTCTAGTAATAAAGTTTTGTACTCTCTTAGTTTGTAATCATAAATGATCAAATTTCTAAAATCAAAATATCTTTAACTGGATATTTGGCGTGTTTTTGTACTGCATATTATGTTTGAAATATATTTTTTCTCCTTTGAATCACGAACATACACTGTACATTAGCTAAACTTGAAGTTGGATATATGGAGTAATGCTTTTAAATGGCAAGCATACCTGAGAGTAAAAGTTCTTAATATAGCGGTCAAACCGATGTATTAGCTTAAGGCTGTGTTTCCAAATATTTCTGTTTAAAGTTGTTGTTTACGAGCAGAATTTGATGAGTTGGATCTATAAAAAAAAATATCAATAAATAAGTTAATATGCCAATTTTCATTTATTTTAAGTAATATAAGTATGAAGATGTACGTATACTTACGTAAATTCAAGGTAATTGTGAAAGCTCGTTAGTACGATGGATGTTTTAAAGGATGTTTTTGAAGTCCTCTCGGTGAAATCTTCCTTAAAAGATGTATCAATTCCATAGGTCGAGTACCAGGGACTTTTACGACTGTACACAATGTTTAAAATTCCTTAAGAACATTGAGTCAAAACTCACAACAATTATGTACAAGAACACAAATCCCTACCTAACAGAAACTCACAATCCGTCTATTCCAGTCGATCCTTCAAAAATTGTCAGCAAATGTTTCGTATTAGTTTACTACTGGACATTACCTAATCTTACGAAATATAGGACTGAGCTAAGACTGGGTGAAAACTAGCATTGGTATAACATTCACTGTGTAAAATACACATGTTCCCAACTGACTAGCTAGCTAACTTGATGGTCGAGCAGATTCTGTTTAAATGGAAGATTCTGTGCATATCCCATTATCCGTGCATTGCCGAAGCTTTTCTGAAATGTTGTTAAAACATCACTCCAATATTTTCCTGGAAGGCTTCTCACACGACGTTTGTTCATAAAGCTGCAAAGTCAAGCAGATTTTTGCATTAAATTTCATAACCTGAACGAATAATTTTGTTTATTAATAAATTGCATTGATATATTGATCATGTCTATTATATTTATAGTAGAATACAGTTTCTTGTTCATTGATCTGAAGTATTTTAATCAGATTTCGTAAAAATTTGAACGTTTTTGAGTAGTATTTTAGGTGCATTGCTTAAAGCTATTTTTGAGTTTCTTTCAGATATTCTAAAAATGCAAATTCGTTCATGACAATTAAACAGTCATAACTATTTAAATTAAATAAGTGTAGCAACTCACATCAATATTATCAAATGGATCGATTATAAGCAGTGAAAGTGTAAGGAGAAAGTAGGATATATATCTTTTCGTCCTTACCACAATGTGTTAACATAGAGCAAGTCCACAGGAAGATTTCGTGATAGTCTCATATCCGCGTAATGTTGGACACATTCTGTAATACCAAAGCATTGCGAATACTTGTTAAAACTTTAGCAATTTACAAAATCGGATGTCGACTTGCTGGTAAACCGACTGAGGGAGCTTGCAACTGGCTTCAATTGATCTAAAATGTTTAGAAATAAATATAACACTGTTAAAAACATTACATATCTGTTTATTTTAAATAAACCAAGTTTTAATTTAAACTACTTAGAAGAAAACGGTTGTTTTTGATGATAAATTAATAAATTGACTTACATGACAATAGGCACTATAAGATTTCATTCCTTCTAGGAAAAATAAACTACTTCTACTTGTTACAGCCATTTATCCAAATAAAATGTAAATATTCATTAATAAATATATCTAATTTGCAAATTTGAAATGTGATTCGATACGTTTGATTTGGTATGTCATCATGATTTTTATCCCATTATATTGAAAATATGCAAACTCGTTTTAATAAATTTGCAAGACTACCAATTAATTCTGATTGAAAAATTTCTCATGTTTTAATTCAATTCAAAACTTACTCTAGCTTTCGTAAAAATTACAACTTTTTCTGATACATTTAAAAACGAATTTATTTTAAATAGCAAATCCATTTTTTGTAAGACATACTGTGCGTCAAATTTAGGAATAAGTATAAAAAGGTAAACATTGGCAATAATTGATAATTGGCAGACTGATAAAAAAGGAGCAAACCAATTGTATTAAAAAAACACTTTTTCCCATATAAATAACATAACCAACATTTACGGTTTTTTAGGGCGAATTCTCACATAACAATTTCACAACACTTAACATTTATATCACAGCAGACGAAATGGTTATTATCTGGAGCACACTACAAACTTATGTAGGTTTTTTTAGAACTTTTCTAGTCAATAGCTACTTTTATGTATATGCACAATATATGTACAAAAACACGAATAACACACAACTCTGCGTCACATTTAACTTAAAACGTGTAAATATATTCCGGGATAGAGAATGAACGTAAAGCACAAACCGAAAAAATGTAGTTTATAAGATGGGTAAAGTTGATGATTGTAAATTGTTGATTTCGTTTTAGAAACATTTTTTGTTATATATCATTTAGTAGTCGAGAACGTTAATGCGAATATCTGAAATAATATAATTTACAATTAAATCATTTAAAATAAAATTTTGGTTAAGTATGAAATATTTAAGTTAATTTTAAATAGTTAAAATATTATTCTTACAATTTGTATAGTCATCTTGTTTAAAGCCATGTTTTCACCATTGGGAATTGTAGTATAATTTTTTTGGTAGGTATGTGTAAAATTTAATTTTCTTTACATTTGTTAGCCAAATGGTCCTGTAAAAAAATAAACAAACAAAATTTGTACATTAAAATCATGACATGAAAATTCTACAGGATAATTTGCTTCATTTGCTTTGGATAGTCTATCAATGCTTTAAATCTAGTAGTCATATTCTCTGCATGCTCAACAGTACAACTGGAAAAAAATATATAACCGAAATATATCAGCCTTCGTGTTTTTCTGTAAATCTCCTTACGAGATTTTTTGTTGCACATAAGCAGCTTTGAAATGAGCAGCATCAAAATCTTCAAATACATTCGGCATATCATATACATACGAAATCAGAGTAAGAGCAAGTGGAAGATATGCAGCTTTCAAGCACCCCCACACTTGACTGAAATCGATAGCAACGAAGTTCAAAAGGAAGATTTGAGAAAAGTTCCTTATCCTTGTAGACCTAGATATATGTTGTAATGCTTTTTCAATGGCATTTCATACCTGGGAGAGTAAAATTTCCACAAGCAGTATTCAAAACAACGCACAAACTTAGTTTTTGGTCTCTTTTGCTTTGACAGCATTTTTGTATATATGTAAATCCTTGGTAGCCTCAAGTTTAGCGTATGGAATACACCTGGTAAAGTAAAGAAAAAAGAGGTTTAGCTTGTATTACAAATCCTTATATAAATTACATGTAGATCAAATATACATGTTTTATAGTTTACTTCTTTTGGCATAAAATGTGACGGCAGTAGATAAATAAAGAATGATCGCATTCTGTAATATTTTTTGGATATTGCATTCCAGAAATATTAGACTCCATCCATCACATCTCACTTTGTGACCTACAAGTAAAAAATAAAAAATCTATTGGATTAGATAAACGATAGTAAATATAACGTGCATGTGAACAAGTATGTTTAAAACTGATATGCATACATACCTACTATTTTTTAATTTGAACAAGAACAAAGGAAAACTTCAACAAAATTAATCCTCAACAGTTCATTGCTATGCATAGGATAAAAGGCTAAATCACTCCAAGTAAGCTTTTCAAGGAACGTCAAGTTTTTGAGTAGCGTTTGGGGAAATGTCTTTGTAAACTTCAGCTCAACTCATTCAGAGCATTTTCCTCAGACCTGTTCATTTTCCTAGTAGCAAGACAATGTATCAAGTTTCTGAAAATATATAAAGAAAAATCATATGAAGTACCCAAATCACACATGCATATTAATATTTTATTTTAAAAAATTGTTAAGGTGAATCTTTTTTTTTTGCGTACACATGTTATTAAAAGAAAGATGACTCATGGAAATGTTGACTGGTTCTATTAATAAAACCATCTTCGTCTTCAAAATACATCAGAATTACTATGAAAATACAAATATAAACAGATATGGTCTTTTTTAGTAACATCGTCATCGAAATGTAATAATTTTAAAATGTAAATCTATATTCATAAGTAAAAGTTGAATACGAGCTAATATTTTTTTAATGATACTAAAATTCAAATGACCAATGAAAAGAAATAAAAATTATAACCAAGTGACTTAATCAAATATCTCAACATTTTTATAATCGAACACTTTACAAACAGGCATACTATGATTTACGTTCGATATAAAAAATTCTATCATATTGTTCATTTCGGACTACTACATACTACCATACGTGCGAATATACACAATATACAAAAAAACATGATGCATTGTATAGTTACCATGTACCTACATAAACGAACATGTGTACCTCTTTCTCCAACACACGTCGTATAACATTTTTTTACAACAGAAGAAAAAATGCACGACATGGAAGATTACACAAACGTTCTTTCTTCTGCACTTGTACTATAAACTCTACTAAGAATACAAAAGCATTTCTCATAAATTCTTTACCTTTTCTGATCAAAAACTATAAGGAAACCATTGTTTGCTCCTTTTCTCAAACTCTATTTTCTTCTCGTTTCAAATTTCCCCTCACGTCCAAAACAAAATCCCCTGATGACCTTTTCTTTAGTCAACCTGTAATTTAAAAATATACTATAAACATTTAAACTCATATTATCCAAAAAAATACATATCAAAATACAAATATAAATATATACTAATATATTACCCTATAAAAAAAGGTTAGCTCAAAAGCTATAAATTTCACTTGAGACTTCGAAACGACTCAAACCGATCAAATAACAATCAATGGATCCTTCAATATTTGTTATCTTCATATACGGGAATTGTACGTTTTTGATCTTTCGTTTCAACTGCAATGAATTTAAAAAAAGCCGAACAGATCACAAAACAGTTAAACATTACAGTTTATTCTATAGAATATACGCAAACATTGTACATATGCATATAAAGAACATATACCTGTTATACATATACATTATATACTTAAGTATTTATTATAATCTTAAAGAAGCTCAAAGCAAATTCTTTACATTTTTTTACATACTCAAACAATGTAAAAAGGGAGACAAAGCTGGGAAAGAATTTTCGGGGAACAAAAAAGTTTTCATTCTTACATAGCTCAAACATCGAAATGCTTTTTAGCTTTGAAAGAAAAATCTTTCTTAAAAAAAGTTTGGGTCAACATGCAAAAGAATTCCTCTAGACTCTATTTTTTCTAACATATTTGAAAATCTGATTGTCTTCATATAAAAAAAGAAAATGCCAGTTATTTTTGGAGAGTAAATTTACTTTTTTCTAGAGAAAGTCAATTTTAAACTTAATTATCATTACCAGGTTGTAGCGTTGGTGTAAAAGTTGTTGAATTACTTGTTGACATAATCGAGTAGCATGTTTTTTAAATAGGGTCCCATTTTTCAAAAAAAGCTGGAAATCCGGAGTAGTTTTGCATTTGTTTTTATGCTGAATAGTCCATAAATCAATAGTTGGTTTTTTTCACTTTTTTCCCCTTTACTCGTCTGTATGGAATATTTAAAGTTGCATAATAACCTAAAATATTGTTATAAAATAATTTACATATTTGTTTATATGATTTGCATATTAAATTTAAACTTAGTGTAATATTTGGGTATTTTGCATACCACTTATTTTTCTGACGAGATGGAGATCTCAATTCGTACATTCGTTTTTAGTATACAGTTTTTTTGTACTTTTCTTTGATGATGTAGATGGTGTGTCACTCTAACGGGCTTACAGTTGTCAGAATTTTCCTTGAATCTGTAATTAATGCAAAAACATTTGCAATGTTTTATATTACATATATACATATATAAGATATAATACGATAACAAGAGATTCTACTTACCCACTCACCACATCCTGGCCTTCCTCTTTACTAGATCGATCAAGAAAGAGTACTAAGGAAGATTTCAGCTGTAGTTCGCTATCCGTACAGAGTAAGGTATGTATAGTAATGCTTTTAGCATTACCCAAGAATGCAAGCCATGAACGAGAAAAGTTTTTCACTTTACACGACACACAATAAAGTTGAAGTTTTCCTTTTTCTCCTCCTTTGTGCTTGGTTGTTTTTGTTGTGGTTGACCTAATTTGGGTGTCCCTTGACAACAAGCTTGTACAAAACGAACTGCACAATTAAATGGATCGAATTCATTAGCTTCCATCGTTATTAGGCTCGTATCGTTTCAAATTTTTGTTCCATGGTTTAAAAAAATCAAATGATGAATTGATGTCGATAAAAATAAATTGATGAGTAGTTTTTCCGTTTTTGGTATCTAAAAATGAATCGTAAAAAATTATATGTTAAAAAATGCACATATTTTAGCCCTAAGGCTATTCCGCATATATTATCATTATTTTACCCAAATATTTTGTAATAAAACGATATTCAGTTTTTGGAGGTGATACTTCAACAGATGTAGTCGTTGTTTTCCTAATTGCATGTCACATTCGTAAACGTTTTCGATTTTTTATCCTTCGTTGCTCAGTTATTAATTATTATCATCATCGTCACACAGATATTCTCATTTTTTCAAAGGTCCCAAAGTGAAGATGATGATAATTCGTCTTCAAACCGCCACGTTTGCTGCTCTGCTGTTCAAAATAGTCCCTTTGATTCTTCTTAACCGCCTTTAAAAATTTATTGCTTTTTCATCGATTTCCATTATTGTTTGTAAGGTAGCATTGGTAACTCTCCAAAAAATAGCCCTGCAACTAAAAAATAATAATTACTTATCTTAATGAACTTTTATAATTAAAATATAATATCTAAGTGTAAAATAAGCTAAGTACCTTAGAGGGAGGAGTTTGGTTGAAATGTATGTTTATCTGGTTTTAGTTTTAATTTTTTTTCACAACCGTAAACGGGTATAAACAACATTTCAAACAAAAAATAATAAAAATCCGGGTAACAAACTACATCTTATTTTTTATAGAAGGTGAAAGCACAAAAGGCAATTAGTTGGTGGATATTGTAGATAAGTCGAAATGCCACTTTTTTCGAACACGACATGATGAAAGAGATTTAGGATGAAGGGAAATAGAGTCTCGATTATCCTTCTCAGTTTTTTGGCAATTATTACAGGTGTTTAGATGATCCTTCTCCCATGGAAAATTTTGGTAATACTGCCTTATCACTTTGAGCATTTTATTTTTTATAATACTGGATATTGTACAAAATGTTGGCACAGTCAACAAATTGTTTTGTGTACTGGTTTGTGGTGCATTCGATTAAATATTTCTCACAATTTTCTCTTGTTTCGTTTTTTTTCAGTTTATAAATTTTCTCCAATACTCCATCTGAAAATATATATATAAATAGATAATTTTGCTAACTATGTTCAATTATATTTTAAAATGTGCAAATATTTTTGTGTGAAGTAAACAAAGAGTGAGAAGTATTTAATTTTTTATTTTAAAATTATTTAAACTGTTTTATTTTGGTTACCTGTTAAGAGCGTATAGTAAACAGCTGACGACGAAAAATATAAATAAAAAGAGCAAAACAAATGTAACAACAAAATCAACTCGGTAATTATTATAATTATCCATTTAATATTACATTATTTTAACAATAACAAGATGTGAGAGTATAACACGTATACACACGGAGTGTAGAGGAGCTCCTCTATATAAACTTTATTGGGTGGGATCGGGTCCATCAAAACATCATCATATGTTGTAATACACAGGTAGTCTTTTTTATATATGTGTGGGTAGGATGTAGGTGGTACTTCAAATGGAAAATGGAAAGAGAGAAAAAGAACAAGGAAGATTTTAGTTTTGTACTGTATCCAAGCCGATTTGAACAAAATCTTGTGCTTAGTTCCGTTTTCCAGCTAGATCACCAGAAAAAGCTACAGAAGATGTTTCGGGAGCACTTGGTCGTGTGTTGAGAAAACCTATGTTGGAATAAATGTATGAAGGATTTATGGGAAAACCCAGGATATACATTTTATCGGATGGCTTGGGCGAGTTTGTTGCAATTTATTTATGAATGTTTTTTCCTGTTTTTAAATTTATAAGCCCAATTTTTTTTACAAAATCAATTTATATGGTTTAGTAATCAGATAAATCGATTCAGTATACAAGATAAAGGCTTGCAAATGTTCAACTTGGTAGTCGATTAGATCGGATTCGTCTGCTTTCGCACATCGTCATAAATTTGTTCTTTATGTGTTTGGGTGTGCATTTTTATGTAAAATGTGGACATGGAATAATTTCCATATAAAATCTAGAATTGGATACAATGCGCAAAAAATAGGATTGTATACCGTATTGATCTATATAAATCCTTTAAACATGTTGAGTCAAAAGATGTACAAAATTATTTCCAAACTTGAAGCAGAAAAAAATGAACATTTTTGTTCAATGTTTTATCGATTTTTTTGACGTTATGCATAATGTTTTTGTGTTATATTTTTTAACTTAAGGTATGAGTGTATACTGAGTTTAGGTAATTTTAAATATAAAAAGAAAATAGAAGTACAGATTTACGTAAAAATGAATGAATATTTTTACAGCGGAGGATCAGAAGTTGAATTTCACCATCCTTCCTTAAAAACGATTTGATTATTTATATAAACGAATTAAACTCGTACCAGCTGAACTCAACTACTGATCCTTCACCAATATAGTTATTGCTCATAAAGTACATGAATTTTGTACCTGAAGTAAAAAAAAGTTTTATTTATTGATCGAATTCAGCCTTACTTCAATCTTTTGATTGACAAATCTTGGACATTTTTTTTCAGACCTTTATTTTTATCAAATTCATAAGAAAAGGTTTCTATTAAATTGTGTGTTAATATATATATTTTTCATTTGTTCTTGTTTTTAGATGATCGCGATCTTTCATTTAATTGTACTTAAGCATACTATCGTCTAAATAAAACTTGTAAAAGATAATAAGCAAAGGGCTTCTTTTAGTGTGTGGATACCGTGTCAAACTCATGTTCTATTTTTCCTCTGCCCGCCATTGATTCTTCTGGTCATATACACATAACAAATTATTATCAAATTCGTCTATGTATCGTCAATATTACACGACTGTTTTTCTCGTCTTTGTATTTTACTTGGGTTTCTCTTGCATTACGTATTTGTATGACAAATTCCGATACTTGTTCATCAACTGCCACCCAAAATGAGAGTAAAGTATTGCCACTTATACTAATGAGTAATCAGCATACATACGCTGCTCTCAGCGTACATTCTAAGCATAAGATTGGGTACACTTGCATGTAAATATGATGATCAATTGGTTCTACAATTTAATATGATAATTAAACGAGATTTGGAGAATGAAGGTAATTTTTAAAACAATTTTAAACGTTTTCATTTACAATTAAATTAATAGCTGGAATTTGTTAATACTTTTTGCTCTAGAAAAGTTCTCTACACAGTAAAAAGCCAAAAAGAGTGTTTTTTCAAATTCTTTTCACCGAAGTCATAGGATTTGGCATTGTCTTTGTCACTTTTTTCATTCCTCTCTTTGATGGGCTACTCGTATTGCAAAAAGTGAGCCCAACACCCTGCTTGATCTTTACTCACTTCGAAGTTCAACCCAAATTCAACCTTCACTTTGTTCCCTTGATGCTAATTATCGACTACCAGTTTCTTCAGATTTTTTTATATTGTAATTATATTATTTTTTAATTGTCTAATATTTCTTCGATCTATACAGTTTTGACAGCAAAACTTTACCCTAATTTATCTCACTGTTGACTTCCGAAAAGATCAGGCAGTTTTAATGTATTGGTGTTCCTTGGGTTGCAATTTATCTGATGTTCAGCTATTTCAAATATACAATGAGTATGTTATTAAGTATTCAGAGAATATTTTTTACCACAGCTAGGAAAAGGCAGGTATCTGAGAAACAAGGGCTTTTAAACCGATACGGGAAATCTTGGAAACCGATACAAGTGGAACTAGCATATCCATAGTATTATATTAACAGAGAACGCGTCTTAGGATTTTTGAATAAGACGGCAGATAACTTGGTAAATTTAATGGTAACGTTTTAAGATTAATAAATGCTTAGATAGTGTTTTTATTTGATTTGTGATTTAATTGGACTTTTAGCTTTCTTACAAATTTTTACGTAGCCAAAAAAATAAGTCTTATATAAAAGTAACTGATATGGGGAAAGATGAGACGAGATATTTAATATAGTAAAATATTATTAAGCATTTTTCCCTTCTTTTTTCCAAGTTGAGTTGAAAGTTGGCCACTTTCACAAAATCATTTAAGATTCAGTTGTTGACAAAAAACGGAGCACATTTGTTAATTGGATTTCTAAGTTTTTACCATTCACTTATCATGAGTAGCCTTTGATGAACGACAAAGGGTTTAAAAATGAGGAAATGTTGACCTAAGTCATTTCATCTCTGTTTTTACTCACCTACGACTTAATAGAATGTAAACATAAAGCTTTGAAGTTTTTGATGTTGTGTAATTATTTGCTTTTCCAAGCCATGGTTTATTTTACTTGTTACTGGTTAGCAACCTACAAACTAATTTGTACAAAGAAAATATCATTTTAAATGTATGCGTCAAGCTGACAAGTAATTGTTTTGCAAACGGCAAACTAAGTTGCAAAATTTTGACATGGGTTTACAAAATACCATTTAATTTCTTAGAATTTACAAAACTTTTTCTTTAGGTTTGCTTCATCCTCCAGAAAAAAATGATGCATTAATTAGTTTTTAATTAGTTTAATGAAGATGTGTTTTTTGGGGAAAGCACAAACACTTTTTTTATTTGACGTAAGACTTTTGTCCCATTAAAGTTTTAGTTTGACTCGTTAATTTACACAAAAAAAATCCCATCATTATTATTTTGCATTTGATTTTTTTTTTAATTGCACATGACGACGTAAAACGATTATATTTTATAACACTTTGTAAGTGAAGGAATATTCTTTAGAAAAAAAATACTTCCACAACCTTCTTTCAGCCACAAAACGTCAAAGGAACGTTTTTCCAGTAATATTTTCGATTGTGTTTTGATTACATTCGATTTTCTATGAACAATTATTTGTGGACTATGTCATCATATGCTGTTTTGAATTTACTACTTTCTCAAGCTACTAGGTACTATCATTGCTTTACACAACGAAGAGTTCCCAAAGATAAAAAAAGCTTCCCAGAACAGTAAGAAAAAATATACAGACGTCTGCACCACATCATCATCCTAATTGCTTTGCGTCATTTTGCAGTCTCCACTACTGTTCCGGTTCCGATACTAATATCGGAAATTTTCCCGATCAAATCCAATCCGATCCAATCCGATATGCGTATCGGATCGAAT